>CATIWQ010253926.1:0-30373 GCA_949673415.1 Euphorbia schlechtendalii | reverse complement strand
AGATTTGCATATAAAACTCATAGTAAGAATACCATTAGATATTACTCCACTTAAACTTATCGGAAGCATTAAACTAAAACTATATAACTTATACTAATTCATGTTGCATCGAAATATATATCAAAACTTACTTGGAATGTTTCTTTCGAATGTTACTCACCACTCATCCTTTCCAATTGCTAAATATTACGCTAATAGCGCTCAAATTCAACATGCGCTCAAATTTTGCACTAACATCAAACTTGTAAATACCTAACACTCACAATAACCTTGGACAAATGTAAGTAAAGGATAAGAAATGATAATGTATAATTAACAAAAATATTAGGAAAAATTTTCAAATTCATCGATTTTTTTATTTTATTCAATTTTTTTAGATTTTACGAGATTTTTACAAATGTCCCCCCACACTAAAGAACATAATGTCCTCATTGTGAGACATCATAAAAATAAAAAACTAAAGCTAAAGCTAGTCTAAAAATAGAATTGAAAAAGATAAAGTAAAGAAAAGAATAAACTCGTTTTATTGTGAAGGAGAATCCGGGGGACTAGGAGTGAATTGACAATTTTGTTTTCTAAAGAATGAAAGTAATTTTCAAAGCATCGATTTAATACTTTTCTTTAAAATCTTCATGTCTTTCTTCATAACTCCAAGTTCCGCTTGATAATTATCCAACTTTAGTTACATGCTAGCCTTCCAATCTTTCGGAGCTTCTTCGTCCTCTTCATCATCTTCTACTATTTCGGTCATTGGGGATTTTCCTTTGTGAAGGCTTACGGATGGATCAGATGATCCAAAGGAAGAATCTTCTTGAGTCAAGTTGAGTTTCTTGGTGCGGTTGGAATAGGAGTAAAAAGAATAAACACCTTCTTGTTCTTGGAGTAGCCTGATGTTCTTCAAATAATTTCCATTCATGTAGCGAATATACTCACCTGGTTGTTGGACATAGGGGAGTTCTTCTCTAGCACCTAAGATTATGACAATGATAATCTCGGTCGCTCCAATCTTGCTTCTCATGTTCGTTGAGTTCTTCTTCATCATATCCCATATGATATCCCAAATTTCACTTTTTGTTTCATTAAAGCGCATGAAAGAACAAACAAGTCTTTCTTTTGGACCTTTGTATTCTCTACTCGACAAAATACCAAAAGTGGAAAGGTATTTGTGAAGAAGAAGAATGCATTCATCCTTAATAAGTTTGTTAGGAGAATTTTTGGGATCGAAGACTCTCTTACCCGATAAATTTTCCCAAACTCTATTAGGTTGAAACAAATTCATCATGCTCGATGAATTAGCAATCTCGAAACCGAACCATTCACCCATCATCTCTCTCTTGACGGTGTATTGTTGTCCTTGATTACGAAATTGTATTTCCCTCTTTCTTGAATCTTCGAAATCGAATGTTATAAACACTCGAGATCTAATCTCGAATTTGTGGAAAGTGCAAAGTCACAAATCTTGTAAGACCAAGAGCCGAAAGGTAGGCTTCTATCACTTCACAGAGATTAAGAGTTTCCAAGAAGTCTAAGTGGAGGAATATCATTCCGGTGATATACAATTTGCTTAGCTTCTGAAATCTTTTGCCTTCTTCTCTTGTCCTCAATGGGAAAGGACAATCAAATTCTTCTTGAATTGATTAGGCTCCTCTCTTATGTGCTGCTCTCTTCACACGAGTGATATTGGTTTTGAGGAAAAAGGTTTGAAAAGGTTTAGATGCTTGAATGTAGAAGATGAGAAAATAAAAAATTTGTAGGCTTTTTAGAAGGTGTGGTGGCCAGGATTCAACTTGGACCTATTTATAGAGGTATAATGGGTCTCTAATTTGTCATAAATGGGATTTTAGCCATTTAGGCTCAAAACTAGCCGTTAATGGTGGTTAAGGACATCTATCGCATGTCTGTTTGTGATCTATAATGGTTATATTTTCCCCGTGTCACAATCACGAAGGCTAGTTGCGATAGTGACTTTCTTCACGATAGAAATAGAATGTTTTGATATCCAGTGATCACGAGTGCGAATTGAGTCGCGGTCGTGATATTCTTTACTCTTTAAATTTCTTCAATTTTTAGACTTGTACCTATAAAAACTTAGAAACAAAAACACAAACAAACTTTGTTAAATACAAACGATAAATATTTACTATTAAACCTTGAGTAATCATGGTAATGATAGCAATTGAACATCAACGTCTTGTTGTTCAAATTTATTTCCATATTTAACAAATATTTACAAGCAAACATAACAATCAAACACAACTAAACTTAAAAAGAAACACTATACAAGGTTCTAATCTGAAAAGAAAAGAAAACTATTCATGGGGGAAGTGATTCTATTATTCGGTTAATCTCGCAGTAAGATTCCCTTAAATCTTGCTTGACATCAATCAGTAGATCACGAATGTCTTCAATTTTTCTACTGATAAAAAATTGCTCTTTCATAAGGTCACTCAACCTTCC
Source organism: Euphorbia schlechtendalii (assembly GCA_949673415.1). NCBI lineage: Eukaryota > Viridiplantae > Streptophyta > Magnoliopsida > Malpighiales > Euphorbiaceae > Euphorbia > Euphorbia schlechtendalii. Next base: position 27,916 of record CATIWQ010253926.1, on the reverse strand, counting down.
GCGGAGGTTGGGATCTCTACACTCCTCTTCTCGTACAATTTCCCTTTCTCTCTCTCGGTCTGCTTCCACCCTTTCTTCCCATGTTCTCTAATTATAGGTTATCCTATCCTCTCCAATGCACCTTATTAAGAAATTTTTCTCAAAAAAGACTTCCATCGTTAACTCTGGAATTACATCTTCACTAGTGAAAATTTCCGTGAAATATGGTAAACTTCCTATTTGTCCCAACAGATTCGCCATTGTCCAGCACCCATATTCAGTCATTTCAGGATTTTGTGCTGCAGACATGAGTGTCTCCATCATAATCCCAGAGACATCGATAGGTGTGCCCTCCAGAATTACTTCCAAGATAAACAATTCTTCAGGTCTGACTATATCGAAGTTGGACTTGCTAAATAGCGCTCCACTTAAGTAAAAGTGTAGTGCCAACAAACAAGGATCACAAATCCACTGACTATAGGCAGATTCTTATTCGTAATAAGTTTAGCCCATTAAGCGATTCCACGTTGGTACATGATTCCAACTAGGAAGCATCTTATAGAAACAATCTCTTGGAAATCCCAAACACTTTACCAAAGCCTTCCTCGTTAACTTGTATTCTTTCCCATGGTGGCGATAGATCAAACAGTTTTGTCTATCATTTCTCCATGCCACTATGACCAGCATTTCTATGCAATTGTTCACATTGTTCCCCGAGAGTTAAATTGGAGTAAATGACAAAATTATGTATTAAGAGATAATACATAATTCTATCAAATATACTCAAATGAATAAGATTATTCCTATGAATCGTATAGGAACTCTTAAATTCAGCAACTCGAATCATTTCATAATGATTTCCTTGTCCCTCTAAATAAATAGGGAATGGCACTTCATACCATTCCTGAATATTCTTGGGTTGAAAAACACCGGATCTCATTGGATAAACCATTTTGTAAGAAAGAAAATTTGTGAGGAACGAAAGGATTTTGGAATTTGGAATAGATTTTGATTTGGAAAGAAGAACTCAGATTGCAGAGGTTGGTTATTGATGAACAATTGTGCATCAATTTTATAGTGTTTAGTGGAATAACTGTCGAATAACTGTTCAAACCGCTGCAGTTATAGTATAGGTCGCGATTGTGATCACAATTCGCGATCGTGACTAACAGAATTTTGAGAAACAGAAAGTTTTATACGAAATTCACAAGCGCGATAGACAATCACGAACGCGAATAGGAAAATAGAAGAAAATTTTCTATTTATCAAGAATTGAGATGAAATATTATGACGTAACACCTCCAAGATGATTATTTCATCAACTTTTCATATCTAGAATAAGATTAGAAAATTGTATAATACCGGAAATGAAATAAATAGATATAATTAATCTCTAGAATGTACTTGCTTTCCCCAGACAATTCAATCTCTAGAACGTACTTGCCTTCCCTGGTAACGGTGCAAAAAACTTGTTCACCACTTTTCTACTGACAAGTTTAATAACTTTTTCGCAAAGAGTTTGGCTATATATTAATGGTGCCAAAAACTTGTTCATGTAAAGTATAGGTGTTTTCAGTACCTCTTACCAAATAGAAAAATGATGATAACTACAAGTATACAGTTGCGATGTAGTTTTAAAAGATATCGATCCCACAGGGAAGGACTAGCTCTAAAGATCAACAAGGAAGATAAAAGAAAAAAATAAAATATATTAATATTTTGGATAGGAGGGTTAGAATGAAGAATGAGTTAATATAGGTATGAAAGATTAGAGAATTTAAATATATAGATTTTCCCTACGAAATAAAGATAGCTGAGAAAACATGCAAGTTTAACAAAGATGTTACGATTCACTAAACTTATCTAACAGACTCGGTTCAAAATACCCAGATGTTCAATTATTCATTGAAGAGCAACACATGAAATAACTTTTCTAAACCTAGCGCAAATAAATTAAGATAATTATATAAACCTGGACAACGTCAATACTATGCTTAGTACGGGTCACTCTTACATAGCCACATTTAGCAAGTTACCATTCCAAAAATGTTGGCTCACTAAACAGTGTTATATCATAGATCCAGTGGTTATACACTATATTGTTAACCCCGAAATTATTCTGAAAATTAACTTCAATGCGTATAACTTGATTAATATAAAAGACTTAACAAGAAATATGCGTTATGACACATAGACATATCATAAACTTCGAAATGGAAAGTATAAGTAGAAAGCAAAGTAAAGTTGTAAGGTATGCAAGTGAAAGCTAAAGTTGATCAAACCTTATCCACTCTTTAATGGGAGTCCTCAATTCACGCAATTCCTAAGTCTACTTTGAATTCGGTCTCGGCCCGTACAAAACCTTCGCTAGGATGCTATTCTTTGCGAATATCGAATAAATGAGTATTGAAGAATGAAAACTTTTATTGATAAGTGATTTGCAAGTACACTTATACAACAATCGCTCGTGAAACAAGGATTCAAATTACTTAAACATTTTCTCACTAACACTTATGAACGTAGCGAATTCTCTCTCTATACACACACTATATTTCTCTCATGGACTCTAATATTTTCCCTTCATCTCACTGCTGCTGCTGAACGAAATTGTAAGGTTTGGAGCCGTATTTATAGAGTTCGAAGGGTTGCGTCTATCCATACGAAGAGTCATGTCCATTGGTGAATGATTGCATCACTTCATTATGATTGGTTGAGAAGCTTAAATCTAATCCATAATGGATAGGCACCTTTTCATGATTGGTTGATTTCTGATAGGTGTCTATTCATTGGTAGTTGATGGCTGTTGATCGACCTTATCTGGCGGTTGGTAGTTAAGAAGATTACACCAGAAAACTATCCATGTCACCACCGTGATATACAAGTCATGACCATGAATCTTTGATTGGCAGATGTGAGCGGATGACATTCCGGAGGTCCCGCGCGAACGCCGCGAGGCACCGACCCCGTGAGATGGGGCGTGGGGTTTTCGAAAGCATGGATTTTGGCCTTTCGGAAAAGCGCTTTGGAAAAGTGTGTTTTGCTTTGAAAAATGTGATTTTCATGTTTAATAGACTCGAGATCGGGACCTCTAGCCTATGGTACTCAGAGTTGCCACCCGGATCAACTCTTCCGGGAAATTTCTGTACAGCCTAGATCCGTTAAGCCTAAGCGATACCATAGTTTTGAGATTCAGGTCCGGGATGAGTTATCTATTTCATCGTCATTTGAGTTAAATTACACTATGATAGGAACCACATTTATAATATTCGAACTAAACTAGATATTTTCAGTTTATGTTTATGGCGCATGCATAAAATAGTAAGTAAATTGCAAAAAGTAAAAACATAGGAAATTAAATGCACCTATTCTATGGGGAATTAATTACATCATTGGGTTGGGGGTTTTGCAAATAGCCTAAAATACATCGGAATCTAAGGGATACAATCGCCTAGAATACATCGATATCTAATAAATGTTACATTTGATTTTAACATTAAAAGCAACACCCGAAGGAAAATAAATCCTAACATATATCTATCCTAGACTACCTACATCCACAAAGGTTAGCACAAATATGGCACAACACAAATAATTGCAAGTATGTTCGTTTTGATTTTTACGAGACCCGTATGGTCTAATTTAAAACATCGGAGAGTTTGAAATTTTTTTTTCATAAAAAAAGTTCATTTTATACACATAAGTTTATTTAACCAATTTTGGTGAACATGCCACATGCGAATATTTGTCAGATCGGTTATCCGGTAACTTCGGTTCCCTTCGTCAGGGTTTCCTAACACACTTCATAATAATATTGATAGAAAACAAATCTAGTTCAAAGAAAATATAAATTGTGAAATTATAAAAAAATCTGAAAAAGTAACATTGAAGCTGATAAAATCACGTTCCGGTAAATCAAACTCGGGTTTATAAAATTTTCACATGTACACTTCATGTTGCTGAAAATTCAGATCTTAGATCTGAACAAGCACCATTGACCCTCTTGCACATAAATCAAAATCTGGAAACATTGTTCAATGATATCATGATATCGTTGAAAGATATCACGATATCGTTCAACGATATCGCGATATCGTTCAATGATATAGCGATATCGTTACCGATCTCGCGATATCGTTGAACGATATTAAACATGCAGAATACATGCAGTTTTTTTTATTTTTGCCAACCTTTACATGTTCACGTATTTAACACATCAAACACATATATATGTTAAAAACACATGAAGCACAACTCTAGGAACTCAGAGGCTTACCCCGTAGCTGTGAACCCACTTTGTTCGGTCCACGAAAATACCCGGAAAGTCCTCCTTGTTTCTTTGGTTTGATTTTTTGGTTTTCGACGAAAACAGAGATTAGAGGTTTACTCTTTGAGGGAAGGCAGTGCTTCCTTAATTTGGTGTGTGAAATGAAGGAGAGAAGGTTTAGAGATCCTTCTTCCTTAGGGTTTAAGTCTTAGAAATACTCTAAAACCTAAAACTTTGAATTTTTGGTTTTTGTTTTATGTTTTTGGGATTTTCGTTAGTTGTTTTTGCTGGTTCCTTATGTAGAGAGCTTCAATTTTTCTCTGGAAAGAATCCCCCCTTTTCGTTTGCTGCTCTTCCCCCTCTTGTGGACTCCCTTCAATCCAAAAGTCATCCACTTGCACCCACTCATTTTTTCATTTTCCCATCATTTTCTTCCACCCGCTAGTGGTCATAATGGGTTGGCAACATGTTGCAGGGTGTCTTGGAGAAAAAGTCCGAATTATGGGTGAGGGATGGATATTTTTCGTTGAATAATGCAAGATCTGCTTTTTTTTATGTATTTGTAAAGTTGATATGATTAATGATATCGTTTAATATCGTTAACGATATCGACTAATATCCTTACAATATTGAATAAAGTAGCGGGCTTTTTCTTGGTTTGGGCTTTTCAAGGGAAAAAGGCCCAAAGAAACAACGCAGATGATTTTAGGGCGATTTCGGGACCCTGCAAAATGCAAAAAGCTAACAAGGGAAAAATTACAGCTTCATCATCGAACTCGCGAGTCGGGAATAAAAATCCCATGCTCACAGGCTGCCCCTCGTGGGATCACGGCTGATATGAGATTAGTATGGTCCTACAATTGAAAGAGCAGCGGAGTTTAGAGATAATACCTGCCCGGTCATGGTTAGCACTCTTTGGGGATGATGGCTGGAAGTTTTCTTCTTGATGCGACCTTCGTGAATTGGTCTCTTGATGCCCCTTGCGAATTGCCCGCTTGGCGATGAATGTCCCAAGAGATTGACCTTTGAATGAATGGTACCGTTAGAACCGTTGGGGAGAGAATGTTGACCGTGTGCCTCCGTTCTTGTGGTTGAGAATCCCGTGTGTAGGTTGTGAAAATCCTACTAACGAATTGGACCATAGAAAACCCGCTAACCATGCGAAGGCCGGGGATAAGGTGTGAACTATAGAAAGTTCGGATGATTGTAAAAATTCAGGATTTTGAACTGTAAAAAGTTCAGATGACTATAAAAAGTAAGGATTTTGAATTGTAAAAAGTTCGTGCGATTGTAAAAATTCAGGATTTTGAACTGTAAAAAGTTCGGGTGACTGTAAAAAGTTAGGTTTTGAACTGTAGAAAGTTCAGGTGACTGCAAAAAGTTAGGATTTTGAATTGTAGAAAGTTCGTACGACTGTAAAAATTCAGGGTTTTGAACTGTAGAAAGTTCTAGTGATTGTAAAAAGTTAGGATTTTGAACTGTAGAAAGTTCGGGTGACTGTAAAAAGTCAAGATTTTGAAGAATGCGAGTTATGAATGAATGCATGTTTTAATTTTTTGATTGAGATTGCTGGAAGCAAAAACTTTTACCCCTTCAATCAAGAATTGAAAATGTGCTGGTTTCTCGGGTCGGTGCGACCGAGTTTTGAAAACATTTCGTCAAGTCCCAATAGTTCGCGGGTCATCTTCAAAGTTAACACTAAAAAACAAATTTTAAAGGGTTAAAATGAATTTGGGCTAAAAATAAAAGAAAGGGACCAGGCAAAAAGCCCATATCGTTAACGATATGGGTTGATATCATTAACGATATCCATTGATATCGTTAACGATATCGTAGTGACAGGATAAAAAAATAAAACCAAACTTTTTCTCCTCACAATTTCATATACCGAAAGCAAAACCTCCCTTCTTCCAAAAACCAATTTTCTCCCCAAACTTGAGCGAATATGTTGTGCAAGATCAAGTCTCGCAATCCGAGAGTCATTTCTTCCTTTTCCCTCGAAGCTAATCCCGATATTCGGGGATTCAAACTGTGCCCTGTGGAGAAATCTCTTTATTTCGAGCGAGAAGATGAGTTCCTCGACTTTTCCTTCAATTCCCCCATCAATACTCTTCACCCGAGGTTCGGGTAACACGCGTCGACAGTCTAGGTAACCCGAAACTTCTTTAATTTCAAATTTTTTCATATTTTAATTTGAAAATCTAGGTTTTAGATTTGTGAAAAATGCATGATTTAGATAAAATTGATGCATGATTAGGCTTTATACTTTGATTATGCATAGTTTAGGATGATTTGGAACCCGATGTGGGGAATTTAACTGAAGAAATTTGTATTTTTAGGGATCAAAATCACGACAGAGGCTGTTTCTGCCTCTGTCACTATGATATCGATAAGTTAATGATCTCGCAGAGGGAGGCAGAATGTTTTATGCCTTGTCTAAAAAGTCGCTTTTGAGTGCTATTTTAGCCCAGTTTACAATTCCTGAAAGAATTAACGTAAAAGGATACTAAATCTTATGTTGATTTTGTGATTGATCTTCTGCATTTGTTTCTATTTCTTGCAGCCACAGACCTATACCAACTTTAGTGGTATAGGAGCCGTGGGACATTGGTGGAGCCGCCCTGCCGGAGTCCCAAAGCTTCGAGCTGCTATTGACGCTACTAGGTTCGGGGATCTTGTGTGGATTTTACCAGCGCACATGCCGCATTTGTCTCATCCTGCTCTCACTACCTTAGTCGAGCGGTGGTCTAAGACTACTCATACCTTCCATCTTCCAGTGGAAGAGCTGACCATCACTCCCTCCGATGTGGTTGCGATGACTGGCCTCTCCTGGCATCTGGGGGCCATTCACTTTGACGTCTTCATGGACCAGTTCTCCACTAGTCTCTGGGTCATAAACTGGGTGTATGAGTTGTTTGGTTTGGCACCTCGCATGGGCCGGCTCTCGTACAAGGACCTGAGTACCCATTGGGGCACGATGGAGGTGGTACCCGTGGAGTCACGAGTCTAGTGCATGCGCTCCTTCATCATTTGCTTGCTGACAGTGCTCTTCTTCCCCGTCACCTCTAGTAAGATCAACTACGGGTTAATTTCCGTCGTGGAGGATCTGGAGACTATTCCAATCCTGAACTGGCCAAGGGCCATCTCAGGCCAGATATATTATGGCTCAGATTACACGGTGAGGGCTCACGAGAAGGCCCTCAAGTTGAGCCACATCCTCCTCCAGGTAATTGATTGCCTTTCGAACTTTATTTCTTATCCATCTTTATTTTCGTGGCCTTGTTTTGACCTTGATTTCCCTACAGGTCTGGGCTTTCTCTTATTAGATTCTTCCCCATCCGGTCTTCAAGACCGAGCCAGTTCAGGGTGAGCCCTTATAAGCCATCTGGTACCAACCATTTGGTGGTCTCCTCCAATGGACAACCAGATATCGGGAGTGCCTTCGCCATCTGACCGCCGGGCAGGTATTGATTTGCTCCTTTAAACATTTTTTTCTTCATTTTTTACTGTGTCATTATAATTGACAAATTCTCTTATTATTGCAAATTGATTCAGATCCTTGGACCACCGTGCCAAATCGGGATGCGGTGGTGACTATGAGGGCTGATGTTGATGACAACCGGCTGGTCTTAAAGTCTCCCCTCTCACTCGAGTGGTACCTGGGGCAGAGAGTCCGATCCTGGCGAACTTCAAATGTTGCAGAGCGACTTGTGCCTCCCCATTCTCCTACCGGTGTTTTTTGGCTGCACCTGATGATTAGGTCTGAGGCGGATCGCGCTACCTTCTTTGAAGGTAATGGCATGGTAGTTCCTTCCATTGGTGGTTCGTATTCGGCCCATCTAGGGTGCCTGATCCCTCCTTGTGCTCGCATCTCTGATGATGATACGGAGGATTGGCATCATCGAAAGGTGGCAGAGATGTTGGGCGTGGTTTCCTCCGATGACGAGGAGGAGGAGCTACACGGAGGTGGCCGTGGCAACGATGATGGAGGTGATGATATCGATGGTGGGGACCTTGGCGGCAGAGGTGGTGACTGGGGTCATAGAGTCGGCGATGGTGGTCATGGTCATATGGGAGGTGACAGCGGCGGTCTTGTTGGTAGCGGGGACCATAGAGGTGGCGGCTCGAGCTCTTTAAGGGTATGAATATCTTCTCAACTTGATCTCCTATGGATTCTTATTATTTTTGTTGTGTATTTATGGCTCTTGTTAAATAGGTTGATGTTGGGAAGCGAGCTCGGGCACATCGATCAGGCTCTGAGGACCGGATGCATCACATCTTTGGCTTTGTGGAGGGCCATTCTACCATGTATCTGGAAACCAAATTTTCCTTGATGGTGAGAGTTGGGGAGCAATGGAATTACACTCCACCCCAGAGCACGTATCACGTAAGCTTCACTCCCGATGATACCACTCATGTGAGTTTCATCCTTTGAAGCTTTGACTTTCAATTCCTTCCATTCATATCTTGACTTTGTTTCTCAAATGGCAAGTTCCCAGGGTTGATGCTGAGCTATATGTCCACAACTACCTATCTGCTCGTGATCTGATCATTACGCAGAACTGGACGGGTGAGGTAATCCTATTCAAAATTTCATGAAAATATGCACTAGTTATGCATGCATGTGAGATGATTGTATATGCCCCTTAAATGTTTATGTTATGATGCATGTTCTCCATAGCAGGCCTTGCTCACCAATGAGCACCAGGATCTTTTGAATTCCCAGGCTGTTGTCCAGAGCCTTGAGGGTCATGTGAGAGATTAAGCTCTGAGGATAGGGGACCTAGAGAGACAGCTGGCTCATACTCAGGCTCAAAGGGCTGTTCATCCGGCGATGTCAGGTGGGAGCCGATCTAGGGTGCACCGGGGAACTCCTTCTCGATCGAGTATGTGTCGGGGTAGGTCAGGGAGTAGGGATGTAGAGGTGGATAGCCGCATTGCTGGAACCACAGAGGACAAGGAGGATTCTTCTGAGATGAAGATGTTTTTACCCTTTCTTTTTTGTAGCTTTTTGGGTACCATTGACGCTTTGTAGTTGGGACAAAAATTTTTTTGGTGTTTTTACCACATCTCAAACTAGATTCTTTTAAATAACTTCGCCTTGTTGAACATTCTGAAAATTCCAGGCTTATGAAAGGATAAGAGGATCTTGGCCTTTGCACACCAGGTCCTCACATGTGGTGTTTCATTTCATGAATATGCTTGCTTGCTTGTGGATGCTTTCGTATATGCATGAATGAATGTTATTGCTAATGCGTGTGGTTAATATGTGTGTAGGTAACACAGGTCTTTGAGGGATTTCATCTATCTTTTTTCCTTCTTTTCTTCAAATGACGTCCACAACCAACAGCTTTGAACTTTCCTGCGCACACTGAAGAATCCTGACTGGGATAAACTTGAGAGGTTCAGCTTACGGGGCCTCCGCTATCTTGCATTCCGCCTTGTGAATACAGCTTTGGTTAGGGCTGCAGTTTCATTTTAGGACCCGATCGCCCATGTCTTCAAGTTTTCCCAACTTGTATTATTCCCAATAATCGAGGAGTATCAAGCCATCCTCGGATTGCCTTGTCCTCATTCCTTTCCATTTGCGGTCCCATCCTTCCACTTTGGTGTCGAGGCTGACCTCCGGGGTTTGTGGAACTTGGATTCTATGGCCTCTTTTCTTACTCACCCACCTTATCCCGGGGGATTTTTGGTTACTGCTGTGCTGGAGTGGTGCATCAGTGCCCCTAAATCTCATATTGCCTGGCCGTACCTGGTGACTTTGCTTCTGATGTCAGAATTTATATGCGAAGTTGGTCATGTTGCCCCGTTCCGGCTAATGTCCATTATCAATCCCCTTCATCGGGGTAATTCTCCATCTACATTGGCGCTGGTGGAGAATTTTATTAGCATGGATGCTGCTATCTCTCTTACCCTGATTTGGTCGATGACTGATTCACGCTTCTTGAGGTAGGCCAGTATTGACCACTTATTGATTTCCTTGTTTTTTAACTTGCTAAACAGGGTTTTACTTCAGGTTTGGCTGTTGGAGAAGCTTTCTCTAATTGGCGATCCATGGGGAAACCCTTTCATTACTTACCCGTTGCATACAACAGGCGAGGGTTGACAACTAAGGTACACTCCCGGATGACTGAGGATAATTAGATCCAGATATTCGTCATGCTTTCTGATGACAGGATCTGCTAGCTTTGCCCCTAGTGGGTAATCACTCACGTTGCAGTCTTGATGTATGAAGATGGGATTCTGTGGATGGGCTTGTATCATTCCACCTTCTAATCGCCTAGCCATATCTGTAGGTAGTACGGGAGATGCTAAAGGATACCATGTGACATATACTCCTTCTAAGTTTTAGAGTGACATCATTCTTGGCCAGACAGGTTACCGACTTTATGGATTCAGTACACTCGATTTGCTCGTCTTGATTATGGGGTAATTGAGACTACAGAGACTGACAGGTTCTACTATGGATGGTTAGGAGCGATTAGGTCTCTAACAAACCCAGGGTGTTATGCTCGGGTAACGCGCGAGTGGTCGAGGGAGAAAGACGGGCTGAGCCCTTATGGTCTTAGATAGAGCCGGTTTGATGAATTATTAAGAATGATGCTATTTTAATAAAAGAAGAAAACTAATCGACTTTTGCTTAGGACATACCAGTGTGGTATAACTCTATCGGATTTGTTTGTCTTTTCTTTTCCTAATTACAAATTATTGAACTAATTGTATCGTAAAATGTTTATTGTTTACTTATGATGTTTCAGCCATTGGCATTCTTGCATTTCCCTGAACATACACATAAACATTTTCAACAAGAAATGATATCTTTATTGATGAGACAAATTAAAGTACAAATGTTTCCAGTGACCTGACTCCTGTCATTAGTTAGCCCTCTCAGGTTTTCTAACTAATGAATTTATTCATCACTCATTGTCCTAAGTTTTGCCTGAATCGCCCTTTCTGGTTTTCAATTCAGCGGACTATCTTATTTTGCAAAAAAAGGCCCTAATTTTTGCTCAACCAACAAAGTGTTTGTTGACGGGCTTAATTACAAATATATTTTTTTATTTTTGTACTGCGTTTCTAAATTTAGTTCTTTTCCTAAATGTGGTAGCGCTTAAGTTTATCTTGGTTGATGGGGTTGACAAACTCATTACCGTCCATATCCATGATCTGGATTGCCCCTTTACTCAGCACTTTCTTGACTACAAATGGTCCTTCCTAGTTGGGCTTGAATTTCCCTCTGACATCTACGTTCGAAGGTCTCAACTACTTCAATACCAAATCTCCTGCTTTCAGAGGTTACTTCTGATGCTTAATCTTGCTCTTGTACGCTCTGGCCATCTATTGTTGATACATTTGTAGATGATCTAAGGCTTTGAGGCGACACTCATCAATCATGTTAAGCTGTTCAAATCTAGCTCTGGCCCATTCTAATTCTCCTAACTTGGCTTCCAGTGCTATCCTTAAAGATCCCACCTCTATTTCTACAAGCAAGACTACTTCCATTCCATATAGAAGTGAGAACGGAGTTTGATTTGTGGGGGTCCGAATGCTCGTTCTATAAACCCAAACTGCGAAAGGTAACTTATCCACCCAATCTTGGTAGGTAGTCACCATCTTACTTAGGATCTTATTTATGGATTTGTTGACTGCCTCAACTGCCCCATTGGCTTGTGGTCTATATGGTGAAGAGCGGTGATGCTCGATACCATATTTCTCAATGAGCTCTATTATTGCCCCTTGGAATTGGACTCCATTATCTAAGATGATGTGATGGGGGATCCCATACCGAGTGAAGATGTGCTTTTCTATGAAGTTGGCCATTTTCTTAGTGGTGATGTTGGAGTTGGATTCGGCTTCCACCCACTTAGAAAAGTAGTCGACTGCCACTATGATGAATCTGTGGCCGTTACTGGAGGAAGGATGAATCTCTCTAATAATGTTGATCCCCCACGCCGAGAACGGCCAAGGAGTAGATAAGCTGTGAAGATTTGAGGGAGGCAGATAGCTAAGGTCTCCATAGATTTAGCATTCGTGGCACATTTTAACTTCAGGGACACAGTCGGTGACCATAGTGATCCAATAATAACCTTGATGTTGAATCTTCTTGGACAGGGATAAGCCATTCATGTGTGGCCCACAATCTCCTGCGTGTAGTCTTCTGATGATAAGTAGAGCTTCTTTCTCAATCAAACACCAGAGCAACAAACCCTTTGGGGTACAGCGAAATAAATCATTGCTAAGAAGTCTGAATTGAATGGCTAGGCAATGGAGGGAAGTGCGCTCAGAATCTATGGCACCCTCAGGATAGGTCCTATCTTTCAGAAACCGGATAATATCAAAATACCAGCCACCCGAGTCCAAGTCTTCATCAACTATCACTACTCTGCAATAATAGGGTTCCCTGGTCAATTGAAGAATTAAAGTTTTGATGGGTTGGGTCTGGGGCCCTTCCCACATAGAGGCTAGAGTGGCCAAGGAGTCTACCATTTGATTGTCCTCTCGCAACACATGACAGAACACATATTTTTCAAACTTAACGGAGGCCACCAGACTGCTTCTAAATAGGGATGAAGTGAATCCTCCCTAATCTCCCATTCGTCAATCACTTGTCGAATTACTAAGGCTGAACCTCCGATGACTGAGACTTCTTTGGCTCTTGCATTCTCTAGTGCTTCCAAACTAAATAAACAGGCTTCATATTCTACCCCATATTTAAGACTGGGAATTCCAAGCATTTGGACAATGGGATGATTTCGTTCTGAGGTGTAATCAAAACTACTCCCAAGCCTGCCCCTTTACGATTCATGGCACCATCAAAGTACATGGTCTATTCTTTCTTGACTTCTTCTACCAAGGACAATTGTTCATCAGGGAATTCCAGATTTTCGACATAATCAGAGTCCACTGTCTGGTTGGCTAAGAATTCAGCAACTGCTCAACCCTTGATGACTTTCTTCGTGCTATACTCAATGTCAAATTTGAAGAGGAGTGATAGCCACCGGGAAAGCTTGCCTGCCAATGTGGGAGACTGACATAAATACCTCATGGGGTCGACCTTAGCCACTGCTTGAATTCGATAAGATTAGAAGTAGTGGGGTAGCTTATTAGTCAGCCATACCATTGCAGCGCAAATCTTCTCCACCACCGTGTAACAGGTTTCATACTCTAGCAACTACTAGCTCAAGTAGTATATCACGTGCTCCTTCTTTCTATCATCCTCTTGTGCTAGCATGGCTCTAACAAAGGACTCTTCAATAGCCAAGTAGAGAATAAGAGGACGTCCTGGAACGGGAAGCTTCAAGACAGGCGGTTTGATCAAGTATTGTTTGATTCTGTCGAACAGGATTTAACACTGGTAGTTCCAAACCACCGGTTGTTATTTCCGTAGCAACATAAAGAGTAGTTCGCAGATTGTGGTTAAGCGAGTGATGAACCTGCTAACGTACTGTAGTGATCCCAAGAATGATCGTACTTCCTTCTCTATTATCGGTACTGGCATCTCCTTAATGGCTTGGCTCTTATCGAGGTCCATTTCTATTCCCCTTTAACTCACTATATACCCCAGTAGCTTTCCTGAGGTAACCCCAAATACACACTTCTTCAGGTTCAGGCGTAGGTTGTATTTCTCGATCCGAGTAAGAAACTGATCGAGGATTGCAGGATGTTCTTCACGAGTGTTGGATTTGACTAACATATCATCCACATAAAATTCAACTTCCTTGTGGATTAAGTCATGTAGTAGGGCTGTTGCGGCTCTTTGGTAGGTTACCCCGGTGTTTTTCAATCCAAAAGGCATAACCTTGTAGCAGTACACCCACCATTCGGTGATGAAGGCGGTTTTGATATTGTCTTTGATAGCCATGAGAATCTGGTTATATCCTGAGAAGCCATCCATGAATGAGTACATAGTGGCCCGAGCAGCGCTGTCGACCAGGATGTCGATATGAGGTGGAAGGAAGTCATCTTTTGGTGAGGCTTTATTCAAATCCCTGAAATCTACGCACACTCAGACTTTTCCATCCTTCTTTGCAACTGGTACAATGTTGGCGAGCCAATGTGGGGTACTCTACCACTTCCAGAAACTTGGCTTCTATCTTCTTGGCTACCTCAACTTTTACTTTCTCAGCCCACTCAGGTCGTAGTCTCCGTAGCTTTTGTTTGACAAGCTTGATTTGCGGATCGGTACGAATTCTGTGTTCAGTGATCTCTCTATCGACACCTGGCATGTCTTCGTATGACTAAGTGAATGCTTCCACGTGTTTTCTAAGTACATTTATTATCTCAAGCTCTTCCTCAAGAGTCAGATCACTTGAAATCATCACCACTTTAGGTGACTCATCCATACTTAAATTGATTTCATGCAATGAGGTATTAGTTATGCTAAAAACATTATGTGAATGGTCATGAAAATGCATGCTACCATCTTCCAAGACATCAAACAAGTATGCAAAGTTCTGATTCATTAAATGAAAATGCCTCATAGGCAGAGTTATTGACATAAAAAATATTCACAATATTAAAGATTACATCTGTAGCATCATTCTCCTCCACAGGCAGAGGGTCTTCATTCATCACAGCGGCGGGCTCTTCAAGTGTGGGCTCAGTAAGTCTTGCCTCCTCCTCCATAGTGGTGGCTTTGGTGAGGACATCTACGACTGTGATTAGCTGCTCCTTGGCACTCCCATCCATTTTCTTCATCAAGACTGTAAGGGCCTTGGTGATTGCCTCGATGACATCCTGGACTTCATCTTTCATGGGTTCATGTTCAGGTTCATCTTGAATGAACATCTTGGACTTCCCTTTGGCTTTGGCCACTGTAACAACCGCTTCTGGGGTAATAGCTTGCACTCTCCCTTCCTCATCAACCTCTTCAGAGCATCCTGAGCCATCCACAGACTCAATGATTGGAGCCAGCATACACTCCTTTGAGAAATCGAACACATCCCTGAAGATCTCAAATCTAGGCACAGACTCTCCATCTACTAGTACCGGTTCACTATCCTCCAGATATTGTCTTTCTCCTTCAATGGTACACACACTGACCATATTGCAAAAGGATGGCCGCTTGTGTTTGTAGATTTTATGCTTGGGAGTAAATCCCAATCCATCTCTACGGGTCAGCAAGAGAGGATCGATAGCTTCTATCATCCCCTGGTGATATTTGCCGAGTCCTTTCCCAGGGATAAATCCCTGCTTCTTCATGATCTTCTTCAGGCCTGTTGAGAAATATCGATATCCCATTGGGATCTTCTTCTTCTCTTCTAGTTATTGGCCAATCATAGCCACCCTTGAGCCTTGCTCCACGAAGGCTGCCGCTGCCATCATGGATTCCTCATCCACCTTTATAGTAACTAACTTCCCTTGGTAAACCAATTTTATCTTTTGGTGGAGTGCAGAGAGGAGTCCGCCAAGGGCATGGATCCAAGGTCTTCCCAGTAACAGGGAGTACGAGACTGGTATGTCCAGCACTGTGAACTTCACCTCGGATTTTACCTCATTCACCAACATAGTTATAGTAAATGATCCGATCACTCCTCGCTTGGAGTCATCATAGGCCCAGATAATTGTATCTGACCTTTCTAGCATAGCTTCATTCAAACCCAGGTGAGGTAGCACCTTTAGCAGGCACAAGTTCAGAGCCAAACCATCATCCACCATGACATAAGGGATAGATCTGTCAAAGATATTGACCTTGATGAAGAGGGCCTTGTTGTGATTTCGCTGTTCTGGTGGCAGATCTGACCAGTCGAACGTGATAGCAGGGCTTTTCTTCAGGGGTATCCCCTCCCCTATGGATGAGCACATCTCGATCACTAAAGTAGTCGGTGTCGCTTCCATCTCCATCAGCTTCTGCACTAACCCTTGACGATGTGCCTCGGAGAAATGCAAAAGTTACCATATGCTATACTTGGCCTGAGTGCTCTTAAGCTGATTCACCAGGGGGTCTACTTCAAGTTCGTCTTCATTTACCACGGGGGGTAGAGGTGGTTAGGTGTTATCCCTCGTAGTCTCTTCGATCAAGGAGTTCCCAAGCTGAATTAGGTTGTTCTTAAAGATTCTGCCACTATGGGTCACCCTCAGAACTCCATCTTCTATCACCCTCATCTTAGTGGGTGTCTGGCACGGGTATTGAGGCTGTTCATGCTTCCTCTTCAATTGGTAGGAGTCCAGGTTGATAGGGCCCTTACTATACAAAATCTCCTCACCCTCAGCAGGATGGGTGCCATCTTTATTTCCCCATCTTCGGGATTTCAAAACATACCCATCCAGGTCGATGGGCTTAGCCTACTGCTTCTTAACTTTCAATTCTTCAACCTCTTCCTTCACTCTGTTTGTAACATACACAGACTCAAACATATCATATTCTTCTATTGTACTCTCAGCAGATATCAGGGCTGATCCCATAGAACTCTCCTTAGGGGCCGATCGGGCAAGCATGTCCAGGACTTGATTTGAAGGGATCCCATCCATCCTAGTTTCTATGACCATCACGAATTCATTAGAAACTTCCCCCATGCATCTCAGAACCTGCTCTTCCTCCAGGCTGGAATTAATCATCCTTACTGCTCCATCGAATTGTGGGAGCGGGTTGTTCCTCGTGCTCGGATTCAACTTTGGTTCCGCCACCACTCCCTCCTTAAACAGCTAATGGATGGCTTTCAAAAGGTCTTGGTAATTATTCGTGTGGTAGCCTACGACAACATGGTAATTGCAGAAATTCAGCCTATTTTCCCAGTTAGGTGGTGACCAGGTCTTCATATTGTTCAGCTACTTGAACTCTCGCAGTTTAGAGAAAAGAAAGCCAAGGTTGGCTTCATATGGAGAGATTCCGTGGTACTCCTCCTTTGATAATCTTACAGCCGTAATTGGCTTAGATTAGATTAACTAGACTGCAGCTTGCTTTCCCTTAGAGGATGATGACCTTGAGTCGTTTCTCCTGGTCCATGTCTTACTGGCTGGCTGTTCCATAATTTCTTCCATAGCGTCTTAATGCTGTATTTTCTCTGCCCGAACAAACACCTCCTGATAACTATAAAAGGTTTCTGGCCCAAGCCTTTTGCGATAAGATGGTAGTGTACCATCAAGAAGTTTGGTGATCATTTCCAGCAAACTTAGTTGAGACTGCAATATGACTTGTGTGGCCATCCAATGTTCAAAATAAGGCTTGAAACCTTCCCCTTGCTCCTACCTTACTACTTCCAGGTTCTACATAGTAGTTATTATTAGGGTGTTGAAGTTGTAGTGATCTACAATTGCTTGGGACAAACATCCCCAATCATAAGCTATATCCACTAGTAGATGGCTATACCATTCATTTACAGGGGTCCCCAATGTAACGATGAACAGTTTGGTCATCATGCAATCACTTATCCTCAAGGCCCTCATCACATTCTGATAGTGGGCAATGTGTGCACGAGGATCAGTATTGCCTGTGTATTTTTCAAACTGGGGTATAGCGAAAGTTGGTGGTAATGTGTCATTGTCTCCAGCCATCAATTATGTCGGGATCACACTTTTCTGCCCTTGGGTAATGTACCCACCACGGGTGGCTAAGAACTCGTGCCACAATTCCTCCACGCTGGGCTGAGAAGCTGAATAGCCCATTTCCAGCCTAGCTTGGAAGCTGTATGAATTATAAAGACCTTGGGGATGACTGAGACCCCTTAGAGGAAATACTGGGTTCTGTTGTGCTGAGAATTGACCCAGATGCTGGGTTGCTATGCCATACCCAAAGGACAGAATCTGGAATGTAGGGACTACTCCAGACTGAGGATAAAAGGTCGGTGCCGTGGGGATAAAACCTGATGATGGTCCTTTTGGCCTTATTGCGGTTGCAAACTGTTGAAATCCCTGATGGTAACTTGGCTGCCTTAGTTGAGTTGATGGTTCCACGATCAACCGATCTACCACTCCTGCCATCTAACCACTACTGCCTGATGCCTGGCCGGTGCCAAAACCGGGAGGTCCTGTTTGAGATGGGAGCTACTACTGAGTAAAGGTTACCCTCGCTTGGCCAAATGCTTGTGGACTACATACACCGAACTGGGTGTTGAATGTGTGGGGAGTAGAGCCTGGTCTCCTAGCCGTAGGATGGATGGTTGTAGCGGGACCCTGGAGGTTCCCAATGAGCCCTTGGTCAGTCATCCTACCCTCTAGTTGTCTAGGGTGAGAATGGAATTGTATAGCTTGAGTGAACTGGTCGCTATAGAGAATTGTGTTGAGAGCATTGGCTATTTCTTAGCCAATCATAGATTGGGGAGCAAGCCTATCCTGATCTTGCTGATTAGTTCCCCTGGATACATTTTGTTGCTCTGCCATTTCAAGGATATGTCCCAAACTGAACACCGATCTTCGCCTTGAACTGGAGTCTGAACTTAAATCTGAATCTGAACCCGATTCCTCGCTCGAATCTGTGTGTGGGAGACCCTCTATGAATGATTCTGCTTAGTGAGCCATGATGGGAGAGATTCAAACAAGCTAACGAGCCGGCCTCGTCTAAGACTTATCTAAAGCAAACACAACCACCATTGCTAGAAGTGGGATGCATGATCGACAGACTATGGACTAGTGCATGTAATGTTTATGAAATGGCTGCAATACAAAGATTAGTGTGTTATGATGAGTAAAATTTTGTTATCGACAAAAAGTAGGGGTCTGCCAATTCTTTTGAAACAAACTAGAAGAGTGTGCCTATCACTCAAGTAGTGATGAGTGATTAAAAGTCGTTAGGATCGCGTCTTAGGGATGCGAGGTATGTTTGTCAATCTAGTTGAAACAAACTAACTCTAACTAAAGTTTACTGTGCTGTCCAGGTGGTAATAAGCAAAAGGGATACCATTTTGGCAAAATAAAGGTGGTAAGTTTGCCAATCCAGTTGAAGCAAACAAATAAAAAAAATGACAAAGGGGTTGCGTATTAACAAGTGGTGTGTTTGCCAATCCAGTTGAAAAAAACTAACCATAATTAAGGTCTACTGTACTGTCCAGGTGGTAATAAGTAAAGGGAGTGCCGTTTTGGTAAAATAAAGGTGGTAAGTTTGCCAATCCATTTGAAACAAACAAATAGAAAATGATAAAAGGTTGCGTATTATCCAAGTTACAATACACTTTTGAATTTTGAGAGTTCATTGCCAAGGATTACTCTCGGCGAGTCCGAGTTCGGGTAAAACAAGGTGTTATACCCTATGAGGCACTAAGTAAAAGGATGCCGTTTTGGCAAGAAAGGTGGTAAGTTTGCCAATCCTTTTGAAACAAACAAACTGGAAAATGATAAATGGTCGCCTATCATCCAACTGACAATACGCTTTTAACTCTGAGGGTTATGGATCGATCTTGACGACTTCAAGTTTGGGTAGAACAATGTGTTATACCTTATGTTTTTGGGAGTGAGGTGTTCCAAGAGATTTATGTGTGAAAACACAAACTTGGGTGACCCTAATCTTAGGTGACACTGTCTCATCGTGTCTCTAAATCTAGGCTCAAATTTGGGTAAAACAATGTGGTATACCCTAAGGTTTGGAAATTTGTAATTCCAAGAGGTCTGACTGCGATAGCAAAATCATGGGTGTCCCTAATCTTAGGTGATGCTTATCTCGTCGCGTCTCTAAGTCTAGGTTCGGTCGACATGTTTGTGTGTAATTCGTGTCTTCATGATAAATCATGGTTAGCATGATGTTTTATGCGAAATAAACATGGTAATGTGATGAACACATAACACGTAACACACAACGTATCACTTCCAACCTTATGTCCCCCGCGTATAAGGGTCAGGCTCCTAAATCTAGGTTTGGATCATCTTAATACCGTGAAGTATTAAGGAGCGAACCTGCATAAAAAGATACGTTTGTTTTGGTAAACCTAGGGAAAGTATCTACGATTTCCTTATATGAGCTGGGTCATGGTTGTTGATGTAGAAGGTTCTTGTTGCCCTATGATACACTTTTCCCCCTTTTTCAAGAGAGTCCATGCAGTATGGCAACAAGTGATCCACTCACTAAGTTCCTTCGATCACAAGGGGGTCACGAAGTATACTTTCGCAAGCTTCTCGGTAAAATAGGGCATCCTAACCTTAATGGCTAATCTGTCTAATGCATATGCTTTCATTCCATATTTTAAATGTGGGTTAACTCATTTGATGACTTTTCAATACTCATCCAAAAATCTTTTAAACATTTATGTTTATAAAAAGATATCCCTAGCATAGTCGCCATTGTGAGCGGATGACGTTTCGGAGGTCCCGAGCGGACGCTGCCAGGCGCCGGCCCCGTGAGATGGAGCGTGGGGTTTTCGAAAACATGGATTTTGGGCTTTCGGGAAAGTTCTTTAGAAAAGAGTTTTTTTGCTTTGAAAAGTGTGATTTTCAAGTTTAACAGACTCGAGATCGGGACCTCTAGCCTATGGTAATCAAAGTCGCCACCCGGATCAGCTCTTCCAGGAAATTTCGGTACAGCCTAGATTTGTTAAGCCTAAGCGATACCATAGTTCAGAGATTCTGGTCTGGGATGAGTTATCTATTTCATCGTCATTTGAGTTAAATTACACTATGATAGAAACCACGTTTGTAATTTTCGAACTAAACTAGATATTTTCAGTTTATGTTTATCGTGCATGCATAAAGCGGTAAGTAAATTCCGGAAAGTAAAAACGTAGGAAATTAAATGCACCTATTCTACGGGGTATTAATTACATCATTGGGCTGGGGGTTTTACAAATCGCCTAAAATACATCGGAATCTAAGGGATGCAATCGCCTAGAATACATCGATATCTAATAAATGTTACATTTGATTTTAACATTAAAAGCAATACCCGAAGGAAAATAAATCCTAACATACATCTATCCTAGACTACCTGCATCCACAAAGGTTAGCACAAATACGGCACAACACAAATAATTGCAAGTATGTTCGTTTTGATTTTTACGAGATCCGTATGGTCTAATTTAAAACACCGGAGAGTTTGAAATTTCTTTTTCATTAAAAAAATCTCATTTTATACACATAAGTTTATTTAACCAATTTTGGTGAACATGCCACATGTGAATATTTGTCGGGTCAGTTATCCAGGAACTTCGGTTCCCTTCGTCAGGGTTTCCTAACACACTTCATAATAATATTGACGGAAAATAAATCTAGGTAAAAGAAAACATAAATCGTGAAATTATATAAAAATCCGAAAAAGTAACATTAAAACCGATAAAATAACGTTTCGGTAAATCAAACTCGGGTTTATAAAATTTTCACATATACGCTTCATGTTGCTGAAAATTCAGATCTTAGATCTGAACAATCACCATTGACCCTCTTGAACATAAATCGAAATCTGGAAATTTTATAAACTTTCTGCCTGTACTTTGCCTGGAAAACGACATTGTTCAACGATATCTTAACATCGTTCAACGAGATCTTAATATCGTTCAACGATATCATGATATCGCTGAACGATATCATGATACAGTTGAACGATATCACATTATCGTTCAATGATATCGCGATATCATTGAACGATATTAAACATGCAGAATACATTCAGTATTTTTTTTCTATTTTTTCCAACCTTTACATGTTCACGTATTTAACACATCAAACACATATATATGATAAAAACACATGAAGCACAACTCTAGGAACTCAGAGGCTTACCCTGTATCTGTTAATCCACTTTGTTCGGTCCCTGAAAATACCCAGAAAGGCCTCCTTTTTTCTTTGGTTCGATTTTTGACGAAAACGGAGATTAGAGGTTTACTCTTTGAGGGAAGGCAGTGCTTCCTTAATTTGGTGTGTGAAATGAAGGAGAGAAGGTTTAAAGATCCTTCTTCCTTTGGGTTTAAGTCTTAGAAATGCTCTAAAATCTAAAACTTTGAATTTTTGGGTTTTGTTTTATGTTTTTGGTATTTTCTTTCGTTGTTTTTGCTTGTTCCTTATGCAGAGAGCTTCAGTTTTTCTCCGGAAAGAATCCCCCCTTTTCGTTTACTGCTCTTCCCCCTCTTATGGACTCTCTTCAATCCAAAAGTCATCCACTTGCACCCACTCATTTTGTCGTTTTCCCATCATTTTCTTCCACCCACTAGTGGTCATAATGTGTTGGCAGCATGTTGATAGGGTGTCTTGGAGAAAAAGTCCAAATTATGGGTGAGGGATGGATGTTTTTCGTTCAATAATGCAAGATCTATTTTTTTATCTATCTGTAAAGTTGATATCGTTAACGATATCATTTAATATCGTTAACGATATCGACTAATATCGTTAACGATATTGAATAAAGCAGCAGGCTTTTTCTTGGTTTGGGCTTTTTAAAGGAAAAAGGCCTAAAGAAACAAGGCAGATGATTTCGGGCGATTTCGGGACCCTACAAAATGCAAAAAGCTAACAAGGGAAAAATTACAACTTCATCATCAAACTCGCGAGTCAGGAATAAAAATCCCATGCTGACAGCAGATTTCTATTTTAAAGAAGAAGTTGTGACCGCGAATGGTTGTCGTGACCATGAATTGCATTTTTCTTCCGAATTCTCCTTGTAATTTCACCGATCTTTGACAACTTTGATCCTAAGCCAAATCTTTAAGTTCCACGCATCTTTTTGCACCTTTTTCACTCTTTTTTCATAAAATTCTACTTTAGATCATTTTACTCCCAATATTTACCTAGTATCTGCATTTGCATAAAAAATAACTACATTATCATGTGAAATCTTTTATATGAAGTATAAAAATGACTTAAACTATAGTGTTTAGTGTATAAAATTAATATGATAATAAGTGTAATTATACACTTATTAAGTGATAAGTGTATAACCACACTTATTATCATGACATTTTCAATCATAAAATGATAAGATTTTGTTTCATTTTATACTTCATATAAAAGATTTCACGTGGTATATAGTTGTTTTTTATGCAAATGCAAGTACTAGGTAACTCTTGGAAGTAAAATGATTAAAGTTGGAAATCTATGAAAAAAGAGTGAAAAAGGTACAAAAAGATGCGTGGAACTTAAGGAATTGGCAAATGATCGAAGATGTCAAAGATCGGTAGAAATAGCAAGGAGGAATCATGTGAAAAAGGCATGTCATGATCGTGACACATATATCGCGGTCGTGACTTGCTAATATTCACAATAGAAAGTTGCCAACCAAGAATTCACGGTCGTGACACACATTCACGATCACGACCTCGACGGTTTTTGGTCAACTCTTCTCTTCTTTCAACCGCAGGATAAAAACGATCAACTGCCATCAACTGTTAGACAAAAAGACACCTTTTGAAAGTCAACCAATCATGAAAATGTGCATTTCCATTGTAGATGAGATCAAACAAATTCAACCAATCATAATGAAGCGGTACAACTCTTCGCTAATGGACATGACCCTTCGTTTGAATGGATGCAACTCTTCGTACTCTATAAATATGGCTTCAATCTCAATAATTTCGGATGGATGGGCATGGTATGTGGTATATGGTATAAAGTGTATACGTGCATACATAGTTCTAGAGAGAAAATCGTGTAGATTTCGCTTTGTTCTA
This sequence comes from Euphorbia schlechtendalii, assembly GCA_949673415.1. NCBI lineage: Eukaryota > Viridiplantae > Streptophyta > Magnoliopsida > Malpighiales > Euphorbiaceae > Euphorbia > Euphorbia schlechtendalii. Next base: position 4,150 of record CATIWQ010253926.1, on the reverse strand, counting down.
AGTTAGTGAGAAAATGTATAAGTGTTTTGATACTTATTTCGATCACTAGATTTTTCTACATATTCGAGCGATTGTTGTATAAGTGTAACTTATCAATAAAATTTTTCATTCTTCAATATTTGTTTATTCAATATTCAGAAAGAATAGCATCCTAGCGGAGAATCTGTACTAGCCGAGATTGAATTCAAAGCAAATGCAGGAATTGCAGGAATTGATGACTCCCATTAAAGAGTGGATACGGTTTGATCAACTTTAGCTTTCACTTGCATACCTTACAACTTTGCTTTATTTTCAACTTATACTTTCTATTTCGAAGTTTATGATATATCCATGTGTCATATTGTGTATTTCCTGTTGAGTCTTTTATATTAATCAAGTTATATGCTTTTGAGTTAACTTTAAGAGTGATTTCAGTGTTAACAAGATCGTGTATAATCATTGAATCTATGATTATAACGCTATTTAGTGAGCCAACATTTTTGGAATGGTAACTTGCTAAATATGCCTATGTGAGAGCGACCCATACTAAGCATATTACTATTGTTATCCAAGTTTATATAATCGTCTTAATCCATTTGCATTAGACTTAGAAAAGTCATTTCATGTGTTACTCTGTGGTGAATAATTGAATATCTGAGTGTCTAGAACCGAATCTGTTAAATTAGTCTAGTGTACATAATATCTTTGATGATTTTGCATGTTTTCTTCACTATACTTGTTCGTAGGGATAATCTATACCGATTTCTTCTACTCTAATCTATTTATACATTTATCTATTTATTTACCATCATATTCCAACCAACCCAACAACAATAAAATTATCTATTTTATTTTCTTTATTTCGTTACTCTTGTTGGTCTTTAGAACTGGTTCCTTCCCTGTGGGTTTGATATCTTTTAAAACTACATCGCAACTGTATACTTGCAGTTATCATCATTTTTCTATTTTGATAAGTGGTATTGATAACACATGTACTTTAAAGCAAAAATCTCGCGAATAAGTTATTAAACTTATCAATTGAAAAATGGCGAACACTGCGCAGTTTATAAGTTTTTAGACCAATTCCGCAAGCACAACTCAGAACGCATCTAAAAACTTAACTTGGTAAAATAATTTTTCATAAATCTTAAAAGTAACCAAGATTCGCATTCACCCCCCCTCTGCTGTTGTTTACAAGATGTCTAAGGATTAACAAGTTGTATCAGAGCAGTTGCTCAACATTATCCCATATTTCCATGCATTTTTGGATTACTTTTCATTAGGGTATGTCACACCACTTACCCATAAATAATTTCACATCTTCAAGAGAGCTAACACTAGTTCTTGAACTTTTGACCTATCACCACACGGGTAATTAGGTCACTTCATCACATCATTTCCTTTCACACTGTCCCATAGATAGAGTGTAGATCTCGAATCCATTGGACTTTCATTCACCAATTCTTGTCACTTGGACTAACGATTCTACTTTGTTTTGATTGATTTTTATCTTTCATCATGGCATGCTAACCCATCGCAGACATAACATTAACATTTCATGCATCAATCACGCATCATGACTTTATATGCATTCCCTTATGATCTCCATGTGTATTTCAGCCAGGAAAAAGCCTGTCTACCAAAGGGCTTGGAACAGGGCTTCTCGCCGATTGATCTGCCTCTCTCCAATCCCGGCTCATCAAGAAGGAATTCCGTACATCGAATCTAGTTTGGATTTAGAATAACACACTCCACGCAGCTTCACTAATATGGCTAATCAACAAGAAGAGAATGTGATAGAAGAGTAGGCACTTGGGGTAGGATAGAACCCGCGGGTGAACCAATCATTAGTGAGCATCGAGATTGCTACAATGATGAATGCCTTTGATAACAGTGACCAATTCGCATCAATCATCAACCGTCACACCAGGACGGGGCAGCCCAAGCAGAGGGTAAATGATGGGGTTCCAAACTTGAATGTAAGTGTTACGATTCTACCAGGGGGACCATCATCTTTTGCTGCAATATTTTCGAGTGCTGGTATGGTCACCCCTACATTCTATCAGTTTGGTCAGGGCAGGGTCAGCCGTAGATTGGCTAAACAATGTATGAGTTTACTTCTCAGCCATAAGTTGGTGGCCAGTTCTTCCCGGGGTAGCCGGGGTAAACTTCATTTACACCTAGGGTGGTGCGACCACCAGATATTAGGCCCTCCTCCAATTACATCCCCTTTGCTTAAGGAATAGCTTAGCCTACGATGCCAAGCTAGGGCGCACCTTCTCAAATGTTCCAGGGTCAGGGACAGTACAACCCAGGGATGTAATATGGTGGTTTCTCGGGGACTCCAAATAATATACTCTAGTAGCCTGGGATGACTGAACTATGGCAATAGTTCCTAGCTACCCATGGTGGACATGTTGCACAAGGGTAGATGGGTGTAATATCAATGCAATCAACAGTAGAGATGAGGATACTTTGCATCCAACCTTTACTATGCCCCAATTAGAGAAATACACGAGCAACACAGATCCTCGTGCACATATTGCACATTAGCAAAACATAATGAGGGCCTTGAGGATAAGCGACCACATGATGGCCAAGCTGTTCATTGTTACATTGGGGAGCCCTATGAATGAGTGGTATAGTCATCTCTCGGTGGATATAGCTTATGACTTGGGATGTCTGTCCTAAGAAATGGTGGACCATTATGGCTTTAACACTTTAATGGTCATGATAATGAATAACTTGGAAGCTGTAAGGTAAAAGCAGGGGGACAGTTTCAATTACTTCGAGAGGTGGATGGCTACACAAGTCAGGTTACATTCTCTCCTGTCCTTACCTGAAATGATCGTGAAGCTCTTGGATGGCGCACTGCCATCTTATCGTAAGAGACTTAGGTCTGAAACCTTCCACAGTTACTAGGAAGTATTTGTTCAGGCTGAAAAGATAGAACGGTATGACACCATGGAGGTAGAAACGAGATAACAGGCTGCTAAACCATATTGCAGGAAGAACGACTCCAACCCGATGCATGTGAAAGCGAAATAGCCAACAATATAACTAGTGCAAGAGGAGAAGGTGGCCGCTGTCAGGTTACCAAAAGAGGATTATTATGGCATCTCACCATACACTACTAACCTTAGGTTCTTGTTCACCAAATTGAGAGAACTCAAACAGTTGGAGAGCCTAAAGAAGCCTGTCCCTCCTAAGCCCGAAGATAAGAACAATTACTGCCATTATCATGTAGCTGTGGGGCACCGCACGAACAACTGCAAAGAACTTTTGAAAGCTATCCAGAAGCTGGTGGATGACAAGGTCATTCATGAGCCTGCACTTAAACCGAGCACTGATAAGTGTATAAGTACACATATTATCATATTAATTTTATATACTAAACACTATATTTTAAGTCATTTTTATGCTTCATATAAAAGATTTCACGTGGTATGAAGTTATTTTTCGTGCAAATGCAGATACTATGTAAATCTTGAGAGTACAATGATCTAAAGTGGAATTCTATGAAAAAAGAGTGAAAAAGGTGCAAAAAGATGCGTGGAAATTAAAGATTTAGCTTAGGATTGAAGCTATCAAAGATCGGTAAAGTTACAAGGAGAATTTTGAAGAAAAACACATTTCACGATCATGACAACCATTCGCGGTTGCGACTTAGTATTCTTCAAAACAGAAAGTTGCCAACCAAGTATTCACGGTCACGACATGCACTTTGCGGTCGTAACCTTAACAGTTTTTTTTGTCAACTCTTATCTTCTTTTAACCGCTAGATAAGAACCATTAACTGCCATCAACTACCAAATGAAAAGACACCTTTTGGAAGTCAACCAATAATGAAAAGGTGCCTATCCATTGTGGATAAAATTAAAGCTTCTCAACCAATCACAATGAAGTGATGCAACTTTTTGTCAGTGGGCACAACTCTTCGCATGGATAGATGCAACCCTTCATACTCTATAAATAAGGCTCCAAACCTCACCAAATTATTGGAATGGGTGGTAGAGAGAGTGAGAGTGGCATATATGGTGTTTAGATAGAGAGAAAAATCATGTAGAGTTCATTCGTTCTAAGTTGGCAAGAAAATGTATAAGTGATTCGAACCCTATTTTGATCACTAAATTTCTCTACATATTCGAGCGATTGTTGTATAAGTGTAATT
>CATIWQ010253919.1:0-14245 GCA_949673415.1 Euphorbia schlechtendalii | reverse complement strand
GGTTTGATCAACTTTAGCTTTCACTTGCATACCTTACAACTTTGCTTTGCTTTCTACTTATACTTTCTATTTCAAAGTTTATGATATGTCTATGTGTCATCATGCGTATTTCATGCTAAGTCTTTTATGTTAATCAAGTTATATGTGTTGGCGTTAATTTTAAGAGTAATTTCGGGGTTAACAATATCGTGTATAATCACTGGATCTGTGATATAATGCTATTTAGTGAGCCAACATTTTTGGAATGGTAACTTGCTAAATGTGGCTATGTGAGACCGACCTGTACTAAGCATAGTATTGATGTTATCCAAGTTTATATAATAGTCTTATCTCGTTTGCGCTAGGTTTAGAAAAGTTATTTAATGTGTTGCTTTGCGGTGAATTATTGAACATCTGAGTGTGTTGAACCGGTTTGTTAGATTAGTCTAGTATGTCGTAACATCTTCGTTGATCTTGCATGTTTTCTTTGCTATACTTGTTCCTAGTGAAATCTATTTATTTAGAGTTTCTAATCTATCACATCTATATCTACTCAACTTTTTATTCTAATCTTCCTATCCATAAAAATCTCTAATCTATTTTTATTTTCTTTTATTTTGTTTTTCCCCGTTGATCTTTAGACCAAACTCCTTCCTTGTGGGTTCGATATCTTTTAAAACTACATCGCAACTGTATACTTGCATTTATCGTCATTTTTCTATGTGATAAGAGGCATTGACAACACCTGCAGTTTATGTAAACAAGTTTTTGGCATTATTATTAGCATAATTCTTTCTAAACAAGTGTAGCCAATTCTTGTGAATAAGTTATTAAAATTATCAGTAGAAAAGTTGCGAACATGAGGCTAATCGCTTAGAGTTAGAACGATTACACCTGAGATTTTATCCTGGTTCGGCCCCTAGCCTGCCTCTAGTCCCCGAATACCGTCTCCAAGCTTTAATCCAATAGTGGTTCATTCCTTCAATAGGTGGAGAAGCCTTTACAGTGGGTAGACTCTGTTACAGAAAGTTCCTCCTTTCTAACTACCGCTCAACTCAGTTTGGGTACCCTTCCCAAACTGACACTCAAGATTAAAATAGAATAACTAACTGAATTCAACTTATAATATGTTGAATCCTTACAAGGTTAATCCTATGAGTGATTCGCTCTATTACAAACTGATAAATCTATTGATTGTTTACTGATTGCTTGCTAGTGAATTTCTTGGAAGCAGATAAAATTTTCGCAAGGTTTTGCTCTTAGGAAATTCAAGGTGATTCACCTCCTTTGAACGTTTGCTTTAGTCTTCTATTTATACTTTAATTCTCTGAGAAGTAGTCGTTACAAACTTTGAGAATATCGTAGATCTTCAATTACTCATTTCAATTAATCTTTCAAATCTTCCTATTGGAGATAGATTTTAGGACATTTAGAAATAGGAAATAAATGTTGAGATGTATTTTTTTCCATTTACAAGTTCTCGTTTCTCTTCAAGCAATCTAGATCTTTGAGAGATTCGCGCTACAGGTAACGTGGCATCTTTTTGTTGGATGACTTTGATGACGTTGTGAGATGTGCACGGAAATATTTGATACGCGATGTAATTTACAGGATCATTCATTATTCTCTGATTCAAATAAGGAATCTCTGACACTTCATACAGCCACGTTTAATGTTGTGAGGACCAACGGAATCTTTCTTAATTTCAACTCCTTTTTCTCTTGAAATATAACAAAGGAATATTCTGTTCCTTCACAAACGTTATTAGTAGCAAACGTGTCAAGATAATTATCAGCGTCACAAAAACTATTACTTTTAGATAAGTAATATTATAACCCAGCATGAGCTGAGTGGTGATGCCTTAAACTATATAGTACTTAGTATAGACTTGGCTTTTCCTACACTAAGCATAAGTGTTCTTAGTGATCAATTAACTTTTACTATCCCATATTGATTGCTATCTCCAAAACTATTAAGTGATGTGCGGTACTATTAACTTGGGTTCTACATTACGAAATTTGAAAATTCAATTGAAAGTATAAGTTTTTATATAAATATCATTAAGCAGTGTCCTTCCTATCGGAGGTAACCTCATTCTTTAACACTTCGTTGATCATGAGATTTGTACAACTTATTTGATTGGTGTAAAAAATGTCTCCCTTTTATTCTTTGATTGTGTGTTTGCTAAACATGTGTGGCATGAATTCGATGCTAATTTGTCTTTTCCTTATGAGGTGAATGCCAATAATTTGTTGCACAATTGGTTTAGAGACAAATCAATGGTGTTTCAACAACAAGCATGCTATGTGTTATGGTCTATTTGGGTTTTGAGAAATAAAACGTTGTTTAGTCATATTTTTACAAAACCAAGATCAGTAACTCGGCTTGCTGCAGCTATGGCAGGCTCGACAAATGTCTTTGTTAATGTGCCTCCTACTTGCGGGTCTGATGGTGGACGTGATTCTGTTTCTAGTCTGTGTGGTGGTGTCGATTTGTAGGCTAATAGAACAACGGGTACTATGCCTGGGAACATCCTCATGCCCCCCTACATCAAATGTAATCGTGATGCGGGGCTTTTCGATAATGCTAACTCATGCTCTTATGGTGTGATAGCTCGCAATTGTTGCGATTTGTTTGTAGCGCAAAAGCGGGTGTTATCTCCGACCATATTTCCATTATAGAGGGGAAACCTCTTTCGGTTAGGGAAGCTCTTTTTTGGTTAAAGAATGATGGTTACTCGCATATCGTAATTGAGATAGGTAATAAAGCATTGTTCGAGAGGGGAAAGCTCTTTTGGTTATGGAAGCTCTTTTTGATTGGTGATGAATCAGGTTTTACCTATATTGCTTCTATTATAGAGGATTGCAAGTTACTTTCTATGAACTTTGTTTCTTGTTCATTTAGTTTGATTAAGCAAGATCATAAGATTGTCACCCATACTTTGGCTTATGTTGTGTGTTTGGATGAGGGAACGGGGAACTTGGTATTCTTCCGCACATGATTGTGCCATCTCGTTTAATCTCAATGAAATCCTTTCCTTTCAAAAAATATTGGGTAAATTTCAAAAACATGCCTTGTGGTTTGACTGTTTTGCAAAAAAGGTTGTTGTAAAATTTTTCTTTGTAAAATGGTGTTTGTGGTTTCAAAAATTTGCAATCAAGGAGAAAAAATATTTTTTCACTAATAGTAATATTGCAGAAGGTATTTCAATAAATTTAACATTTATGTAAGTTATCATTATTATTTAATCCATCAAAAGTAATTTTCGGAAATTATTCATTTTTTTATGATTTTTTAGTTGTTACTAATCACTTTTTAATTGAAAATTAATATTTGTACTTTTCAAAGAATTCTAAAATTTGTCACTAAAGTGTATTATATTATTATTAACAATGCTTCAAAATTTCAGTTCAAAATATTCATTATTAATTTTTTTTATAACATAATTTTAATTTAAAGCTAATGTTTGAAATCACAAATATTCTTTTGAAAAAAAAAATGTCACAAAGATCATATTGAAAATCAATCAAATCAGATGGTATTTCCTTGAAATTTAATAAAAAAAATTTATGATGTAACATTTTTTTATTGAATTTGAATTTTTTCGCTGACTGAAATTTAATGTCAGATGAAGACTGGGTACCTCAGCTCAATTGCAATCATGGCACCGTTGGGGTTTATGTGTCAATATTTATAGGTTGTACTTCCAACTGAAAATATAAAACAAAATTGTTTTTTTAATTGTAAGAGTTATGAGTTCTTTATTAATTCAAATATTGCCATTTCACTTCAATTGAAACTTAGTATAGAGAATATGTGACATTTGAGTGTTAGGCGAAATTAGGTGAGTGAACGATTTAACTCATTTAAGATAAAATCAATTGATTTATGTTAAATTTCAATCTACATCACTTATATGTTACAAACATAATCTTAGTATCTCAAATTGTATGCTATGTATCATATATATATTTCTTCAAAAAAAAAAAGTATCATATATATAATTTCTTCTTTTGTAAGATCATGAATTATTATTTGTATAAAATAAATATATAAAATTTGCCCTCTTGTTTTACCCTCCCAAAAAAGAAAACAATATGTACTATATATCTGGGAAAATAATATTTATAAATTTTAGGCAAAATGCATCAATACCTCTATAAAATTGGTTAAGAAAACTGGATGTCATCCTCAACTTTCAAAAGGACCAGTTACCCCCTCAACTTGGCAAAAAGGACCAATTACCTCCCTTAATTTGGCAAAAATACGTCAGTTTGCCCCGCCCCCCCACCCCAATGCCACGTGTCAACTTCTGATTGGAGAGAGAAAAATTAGAAAAATGACATCTTTGAAAAGTCAAATCAATCAGATTCTGATACGTGGCATTAAGGGGGCTAACTGGTGCATTTTTGCATAGTTTAGAGGGATAATTAGTCATTTTTATCAAGTTAGGGGGGTAACTGATCATTTTGAAAGTTAAGGTTAGCATCCAGTTTTCTGAACCAACTTTAAGAAAGTGTTGATTTATTAAGCTGAATTTTATCTGCGATTCATTAAAGTTGATGAAATTCACCTAGTTGTACACATAATTGTAATTTGTAAATCTCGCTGTAGAGATTCGCTAAACCTGCAAGTATGAGCATCAATTAATAGATACACGAATAAATCCATGCAACTTGACACTGAATTGCACACACAAGAGAACTTATTCTATTTGTAAATTATTTGTCATAATACACATTGATAATATATCACGAATATTATCAAGATCACTAAACCGGACATATTTATAGACAGGATAAGAAGACATATTGCAATTACTAAACATTAATTTGGTATTCCAGTCGTAAAAACAGTTGACTTGGTGTAAAAACAAATTTACATCTATAAAATTATTTATTTAAAATATAGTGAGTGTATTTATTATTATTATTATTATTATTATTATTATTATTATTATTATTATTATTATTATTATTATTATTATTATTATTATAAATATTTGTTGTTATTGTAGTTGGTAGTTCAGTTAAAAAGTTGTTCTCAAATATAGAATCAATCAAATAAATAAATGTAACTTACCATTTCATACTGATTTCATGCTTTTGCACATGTCAACTCTTATATTTAAACCAAAATTCCCTTTACTTAAATTGAATGGAACCAAGTCAAAGAAGTTTAGCTCAAGTAAAACCCAACAACTTTTTAGGGGTTATATTATAAATTTATCATACATATATACAAACCAAGTGTTTGTTGTTTTTTCAATTTTATTCAAGGACAAATTTTCAATCAAGTTGTCTATCTCTAAAAATTAGTTTCAATGATAATTATCATACTTATAAAAAATTTAACATTGTGTTAAGTCAATTAATTCTGCGTGGCTTGACATGAAATCATATATGTATAGAGTGTCATGAAGGTCGAAAGCTACCTGCAAAACAAACAAGAGATGGGATCAAGGTTGCCTTTAAAAGGACTCGGATGCCTAAGAAATTAAAGAATTTGGGAGAATTTTGCTAGTTGTGAATTAAGAATTGTGTACCTTTGATACCCACTCAAGTTGCCTTTATGCATGCTTTGAATAGTGGTAAGGATTGTGAAGATGTGTCGAACATTTTGACCTAAAAATTAACAAAGAAAGAATTCGCAAGTTAAAACTTGTCGGAAAAATAGATTTTTTGAAAGAATTCTCAAACTAGAAAATGAAGATAAGAAACTCAAATAAAGCTAAAAGTCCAAGTTATATATATTTTATTGGTAAAAAATTTGATTACAAATGATAAAATGAAGCTTTATTTATAGGCTTCTCTCCTAAAGAAAATAAAAGAAATGCAATTAATTGTTACTTTAAGTGGAGAGCAATCAATAATCAATTAAGTTGATTCTTGGAGTGGGGAAAATGAATTAATGTTGGTCCATACAGCTTAGATAATCAGTCAGAGGGGGTGAATGACGATTTAACTTGTTATTTTAGAGTTTAAAAATCTTTTGCGAAGTTAAGTTTAATGTATGATGATTAAACGTGTTGAGTGAAAAACAGGATAAAACACTAATCACTCAGCTTGAGTTGACTTTGGTTTGTTCATGAACTATGTTGAGTAAAATTTTACTCAGCTCAGGATGATTTTCGAGCATATAAACACAGAGAGAGTGTTGATGTATGAGCGTAAACTATCAAATATAATAGATAAATTAAGGAGAGAAAACACCTCGATTATATACTAGTTCAGCATCTAGCCTACTCTACTCCCCGAATACCTTTTCCGAACTTTAATCCACTAGTATTCTTTCCTTAGGTGGTGAAGCCTTTAACAGCGAGTAGAAGGATAATCTCTCTCTATTACAAACAAATTAGAGTTCATTGTTTTTCTTTTGGATTGCTTGATTTAGAATTTCGAAGGTTGTGATTGCTTTGATAAAGTTTAAGCTCTTTAGAAATTCAAGGTGATTCACCAAGTTGTAAACATATGCTCCAGGCTCTATTTATAGTTGTAGATTTTTAGAAGTAGCTATTGTAAACTTCTCATCTTGACGTTAGCTTTCAAAATCTCTTCTCTTCACAGCTTCAAAATCTGTCCGTTTGAAACAGATTTGTAGATGTTTAGAGATAGTGATTTTGAAGGTTGAGGCGCGAGATTAATCTGTTGCTTAATTTATTTTCAAAGACTATTTTCCTTCAAGCATTGCTATTGAGAGAAAGTGCACGTGATGTGATGTGTTGATTATTGATTGAACGCTTTTGCTGACGTTGCATATTGCACGGCAATGCTGGAAAATGGCAAATGTCAAAGGATTCCCTTTTGACTTGGCTTTTAGTGAGAACAGTCCAACATTCCGTACTAACACCATTTTGCTATGAGGATCACTTAATTATTCTTTTGATTTCAATGCCAAATCCTTTTTGAGACCTAAAATGCATCAATTAAGAATATTCTATTTTCACAGTTAAGGGCAACGGTGTTATAATAGCTCAGCATCGCATAAAGTACTTAGCTTACGTTGAGAACAAAGACATAAAACTACTCAACTTGTGGTGAGTTATATCGAATAAACAATGTTGTAAAGTTACTCAGCTTGGCAATCTTTGCTACTCAAAGCCATAACTTAATTAAGCATATGTCAAGCTGAGTTGTTTTTTTCACAAAACTAACTCAAGCTAACTTATTTAATTAAGAGTATACTCAGTACCTAATTAATTTTACTATCCTAAGTAATTTATTATCTCTAAAACTAAATTACTATTAACATGGGTTCAACATTCTCCCCCATTTTGGAACAGATAAAAACTAGGTAGTTGGAGAAATTAACTAAGTAAGAGTTTATGGATATAGAAATACCTGATAAGTGATGTAAGACTCCCCCATGCTGAGTGAACTTCCTTAAGCAGCATAGACTCACCATGCTTAGTGGATTTTTTTCAGTCAACACAAAATCCCCCATACTAAGTGAGCTTTCCATTGAAGTTGGGAATTATCTTACTCATCTTCTCTACACTTAGTGGTCTTAGTTGATTCCTGCAACACATAGACTTATGCAAAAACCAACACATATAACATATAAAGTTAAGAAGTTCTTAAATTGTGGAAAAACTTATAACATTTTATAAATAATAACTTACTAAATACACAAGTTGTATCTTGTACTAAGTTTTACATTCAGCTCGATTACAAGATTTTCTATCTACACAGCTATTCTATTTTCTTTGTTTTCCATCTCCATTTCCTCTAGGTGTTTGATGTGAAGATGATGATCACTATATACCTCTCGATTGAGTTCTAAGTCTCTGTTGCTCCGGTGGATGTTCTAGTCTTACAAAAAGATGAGCTTTTTACTTTTGAGCTGCTTTGCGTACCTTCTCCCCCTTTAACTATTCGGTAACCAATTGGTTAAGGCACGTGTTAAAGGCATCAAGGGTATGAGAGAACATCTCTTGCTTCTCGATCAACACTAGATCAATTTCATTCACTACCCGCTCTTTGGCAAGCAAGGATAGAACTTCTTGGTTATTTAGTTCTTGAAGAAGCAAATGGTAGCATCGGGTAAGATGAAAAATTAAATTAAATCCTTGGCAGGCAAATCGTTAAAAACACATCAACGGTCCTATAAAATCACTTGTTGATAGCGCAATCTCCAACTTTACCTCCATATCAACTATTCTATGATACATTTCATTGATAGTTTTGGCGGTGAAGTCAATGTCCTTTGCATCTTCTATTCCGGTGTCCATGAGTGCTTAAACATTATCTTGTAGTTCATTAATCCAATCCATTAGGACGTTCAGCTTCTTCTGGATAGTGAATCATTTTCAGGATCCATTGAGGAGCTTGAGTCTGATAGCTTACCCATAGCGAAGATCATAGCCTTTTGAGAGTCTTTAACTATTTCCTTTGTGTTAGCCGTGACAACAACACAAGCAGAGTTGAATTTCTTATCTAGTTCTATCAAACTCAACATGGCCTTAGCTCCTTTCTTCACAACTTAATTGACTTTCTTATCATAAGAAATCATTAAAGCTGACATCTTCTCCATAGTGTTGCACATACTATGAGACACATCATTGCTTATGTCCAACTTAGACAAAATTGCCTTCAAGAACTTGTCGGTACTAGTCTTTGTAGTAGATTGTTCCTCACCAAACGTGTGGAACTATATAACCTGGTCCACTAGAAAAACATGAATGTTTCTCAACTACATGGTAGTATTATCCACACCACCCTTAACTCAACCTGCCACTACGTTAACAATGACATTAGAGGTTGGGATAGAGGAAACTAGTGCATTTAATAAAGCAACGACGTCGGTCAGCCCATTCAAAATAATCTCCATTTTATCTACCAAACTCTTAGCACTCTGTTTATCAAGGTCATTTCTGATTGTAAACAAACTCCCTTGAATGCTCTCAAGTTTTTTAATGTAGATAGACTCTGAGGGGATGCTTGTATGCTCTTCGAATTCAGGCATTGCAGCCTTCTTCTTCTTTGCATTGGCCGTTAATTTTTCAAATAGTAGCACTTGGCTAACTAGTGCATCTAACTTAGAATTAGATTTGAGAGCAGGGTATTTAGCCCTTGCCAGCTCTCTAATGTCCTTTTGAACCTGATTAATACTAGTGAAGGTTGTTTCCTTGGCTATAAAATTTACCTCAGCACCACTCACATATGATGTTTCCTCTTGAGAGTAATTTTTAGTTAGTGGAACTTCCTCAATCAAAGGGATTGAGAGGGTAGGATATGGGTTTGTGGAAAGGATTGTTGAGAATTTGTAGAAGGGGGAATAGGGTTAGTTTGTACAATAATTTTAGGTGAAGGAGGCGGAGAAGAAGTAGAATTTTTATTTACATCAGGAGGTGTTAAAGATTTAGTAAGATAGGGAATGAGCGCAGTTGTAGTAGTTAGAGGTGGTGAAGAAGGATTGGTGTTTTGTTAGGGAGAATTTGGTTTAGAAGTGGAAGGAGTAGGTGTATTTGAAGGTGTGGGGATAAGAATTTTATATGTCTGTGGGTTGATAGTTTGATCCAACGATGGATCAACCTCAGACAACTCATATTGTTGAGTGAAATGGTTGATGTAGTGGTTTCTTTAATAGGTTTTGATTCCTCAAACACTTCTTAGCTAATCTCCTCAACTTCCTCATCACTCAATATAAGCCTATGTACCCTTCTTGAGTGATTAGGTGCACTTCTCTTCTTTTGCACACCCTCAAGCTATTTCTCAACTTGATATATTTATGATGGAGGGTTTATTGTGTGATGCTTTCTTTTCCTCTGCCTTAATTCTTCTAAGATTTTAAAGGCAAACATCTTCTGCACTTTCTCTACAAACTCTGGATTTGGAAGAGGCAGGCTTGATTGGGTAGCCTCTTCTTCTTCTATAGCCTTCTTTGCCTTAACCTCAGCTTCCCTCTCAACCTTGGTCTTCAATTTGATATTTTTCTTGGGTTGTGCAGTGGCAGGCACTACTATTGCTTTCCTCTTGGTTGGACTATTCTTCTTCACTATCGGTTTCATTACCACTAGGATCACTGTGATCTTTGCTTTAATAAAATGAACCCTAATAGGGAGCTCATCTTAGTCTCTTCTTCAACTTCATCAAATTCTAAGTCCACATATTCTTTCAACACATCTTTAGGAACCACAGTAGGCACCACCTTCACTTTCTTCAATTTAATATCCTGGATCTTAGTGTATCTAGAGTGAAGCTTTAAAAGTTGAAGATCTTGGAAGTTCTTGAAGTAAAAAATCTTCTGGAAAGGAATTAGATGTTATCCTCAAGCTCTTTCATAGCCCTCCACATTGATCTTTAAGGGCTTCACAATAGCTGTTATGAGGTAGCCATAGTGGAACATGGTCCTTACTTTAGTGAGGTGATGGAGGATCAAGATTGGCATATTCAGTTACTTTCCATTCACCATATGATAAATGATGCATCTCTCTAATTTGGTGAAGCTAGAGAGAGATCCCGTCTTAGGTCGGAGAACATTAGTCAAGAGCTCATGGCAAGCTCTTTCCCTCCAAGTCAAACCAGAAGCCCTAATTTCACCAAAGCCATAATCTCCTAGCAACTCCCAATCTTCTAGGATTTCCACATTCTCCTCATCTCCATTCTTCCTTAAGTCAATTCCTTTTAGATTAATTCTGAGAATAGTTCCTATCTGCTTAGCAAAGACAAGGTATAATTTTTCATAAATTTTAGTTGCAAGGATATTAGAAAACCCTTCAACTATGTATAGGTTGGTGTAGAAGTTGTGCATGATGTCCTTGATGGCAATACCATCAAAAAGTAGGAAATTTTTTATATGCTTCTCTTTAATTACCCTTTGTAGGGTGTTATCCTTGATGATTCCATTATAGTCGAACTCGTATATAGACCCAAACTCTCTTTTAGCCACACCTCATTTGATTTGGGTGAAAATTGTTCCTAGAGGGAAAATGACCTTCTGTGTGTTTCCAGCAGAATTGTTGTACACATTCATTGAGATTTGTCTGTAAGGATGAATTCATTATCTTCTAGAGTAGATTCTTGGGTTGAAGATGTTATTTGAGAATGCAGCATGAGAGAGATGAAAATTGGGGATTTTGAGAGTGAAAATGATAAAGCTTCATAAGCAAGTGAGTTCTCTCTCTGACCTATTTCCCTCTTTTATAGCCACTATACCTGCATCACAATATGTGTCCTCTCCATAAGTAATGATCAAAGTGAATGGTGAGATTAACATGGGATTTAACAACCTTAGTAAAATGATGTAGTTTAATCACAAATGATTTAAATTCAAGAACTCTTCAATAAAGTGAGTTTTTAACTTTAACCACGAAACTAAAACTAACGAAGTTAACTAAAATTATTAAAATACATGCTACCTTAAACAAGTTAGCAAAACTTTGATCCAACTTTAGGCACTTAGCCATTTTTCTTGAAATATCATTAAATAGGATTTGCCATGCCAATTAACTCTCTGAGAATGTTGAACTGCTTCTTTGCTAAAGGCTTTGAAAAATGTTTACGCATTCCTCCTCTAAGGAACATATTCCAATTTGACATCTCATCTTAGCACATGATCCCTTATGAAGTTTTGTCTAATATTAACATGCTTCATCCTTCCAAGTTAAACTGTATTTTTTGATAGGTCAATTGCGCTCTTGTTATCACACATAACTTCGAGGCATTTAGATTTTATACCATAATCTTTCAGTTGTTACTTGATCCATAGTAGTGCTATGCAACTTCCTACTGACATGTACTCGGCTTCTTCAATACTAATATGAGCATTATCTCCACCTAACTCATTACTTTTGCAATACCTAGAAATAATATCAATATTATGAAAATATAAGAGCAAAATGAGACAATGGTAAGCAATAAATTCATTACACATGCTCACAAATAACTCATTAATTGACACTATGTATATTTAAATGTACTAATTTTCAAGGAACTTGATCAATTTTAGTTGCTAGAAGCCTAGAATTACAACCTCAATTAATAAGGCGCACCTCAGATGATCGCTAAGGGTTGGAAATAAAGGAGATATCATAGTTAATTTCAAAAATATCAAATTCTATAAAGATAGTAAGTAGATATCTTCTAATAGTTTTGTGATTGACATTTTCTTCACATAAGAATATCTTGATGCTCATATGCTTTGTTCTAAGTATGCAATAAAAGAGACCAAGATAATGGCTCAAGAAATTAGATTCATCAACAAAAATAACATTATAACTATCGAGTTTAATGCACATTACTTCACCTGCAGTTTTTTTCATGAACCAAAAAAGGAGCAAGAGAGGAACTAATTACAATGCCTAACAATGAGCTCATTGGAAACAATTATATGACATTAACAATTAGTTTCAAGGTAATGCCTGATATTAAGTGTGAAAAATCAAATCTCTGAATTGTATTAAAAAACAACAAGAAAAAAATTCAATCACGATTTGTAAAAGTACAATTGAAAATCATAGAAAACAAAATTGAAATCAAAGAATAGACATGAAAAATCACAAGAAAAAAACTATACCATTGTCTCTTAAAACAAAATGGGAAGAGTTACCTTACCAGTTTTTCACAAAACTAGTCATAGCAAATTGAATTGTGTAAGCACATGTGGAAAAGCGAAAAGAAAATGAATTCAAATAGAGAGAAGTTCAATCTTTGGTTCTAATTCCTCTTCACTAGGGAAAGATCACGAGCTTAACCAAACTAATTGAACATAGTTTTAGAGAAGAAATAGAATACGAAGCAAAGTTTGAAACAATTAAAAAAATCATGATCCATAACAAAACACTCATACAAGTTGAAACATGACATTGGAATCTACATACAAAAGGAAGAACGAGTCTAGAGAGGGGAAGTGATTGAAAGAGAGAGATCGATGAGAGAGATAGACAATCAAGAAAGAAAAGTAAAAAAAAACTAAACTTAAAAAAAGTAAGGATAGTAAAAATATCATATCCCTATTTTAGAAGGAAAATTATTTTACCAAAAAAGGAATCTGTTTGTATTCTCCTCCACTATAGGATTTGTATTCTCTACTACCTTTTCTAGCGGTCGTTCTATATTTTGAATTGCATTAACTCCATGTGTATTTTATTATTGTGGATAGCTTGCTTCAATAACTCTTCGTATGGGTGCTGCTTGATCAGACGTATATGTAACACATTTTAGTATTATTTTGATTAAGCATTTTCATGGTATACTACTAATTTGTGGTGAAATTGTGCTTATTTAGGAGATAAGAACATGTTGGGATTTATTTGGGCACAAATGAGTAAAAGTAAGACGTTTTGAAGCATTTTGGAATTGTTCAGAAAAGTTACCCTAGAGTCCAAGCTAAGGAATGCTAATCAGACCTGACAATTTCTGGATTTTGGAGTAAAATTGGAATAAAAGACGAATGTTTCCAAGTTGATAACAAAGACTTCCATATTAGATTTACAGTACTTTTATGTTCCCATTTAATCTTTTCCTTTTAGTTATTTAGGAAGATTCAATTTTTATTTAGTTTTTGAGTTTAATTATGATTGTTTTAAAAGTTGTTTTTAGGATAAATATGCTTAGAATTTCAGCATTAGGGAAATCCTTGATTATCTTGTTCTTAATTTATTTTTAATAACAATTTCTTCTTTGTTTTCTTCAATCATGCGTAGCAATTTATCATTCTTTTGACTAAAGGAATTACTTAAAGTTGTTATCTATCATGAGGCTTGTTCTTAATTGTATTTTGAATTTCAGTTTTTGAATCTATACCAGCAATATTTCTATTGTTTCTCTTTTGATTTTGTCAATTCGGCCTGTTATTGTTTCACGAAAGGATGAGCATATAGTTATTTCTATTGTATTCGTGCTATCATGACATAATGAAATAATTATAACAAACGAATTCTTCTAAAAGTTTCATGGTTGGATTCGAATCAATGTATATCTTTGTGCTATCATGAAGTTTTGAATTAAAGTTGATTCTTATGTACAAAGTCTTTTTGGAATTAAACATTGTATGCTATCTGCAAGTGCATTTCAAAATTGAGAGTAAATGGTTGAGCTATCTACTACCATTCTCGTGTTTAGAAAAGATTTTTTAATCATGTTATTATGATTAAGCTGTGATGAGATATCTCTTTTATAGAAGCTTAATCTCTTTTATCTTGAGATTGATGATTGTGATGATGTTGAGATATATGCTGAAAGTTTTGGACTTGTATCAGTACTGTAAATTTGCTAGTTTATATATTAATTGCAATTTATACAGGGGGACATATATATATATATAT
>CATIWQ010253872.1:0-10638 GCA_949673415.1 Euphorbia schlechtendalii | reverse complement strand
TTGTGTGAAAGATTAACTTATGTCAAGGAAGACTAGCATGACATTTGAGTTTATCAGGAAACTTAGAAGTTTTGAAGAAGGTCTGAGGGCAAGAGGAACAAGTACCTTGGAAAGTAGAACTTGCGTCAAAGGTAAAGGTTTAAAAGCCATCATTAGGAAGGTAAAAAATGTGGTTATT
This sequence comes from Euphorbia schlechtendalii, assembly GCA_949673415.1. NCBI lineage: Eukaryota > Viridiplantae > Streptophyta > Magnoliopsida > Malpighiales > Euphorbiaceae > Euphorbia > Euphorbia schlechtendalii. The sequence continues at coordinate 10,460 of CATIWQ010253872.1, read as the reverse complement.
TAAAAGGAGAAGCCCAAAGGAATATGTTTTGTGTGCGGAAGTCCTGGACATTGGAAACGTGATTGCAAAGCTCTAATTTCTGAACAAGTGAAGAAGAGGCCAAGTGAGGCATCTACTTCAGGTTTGTTCATGATAGAGAGTTTCTCTACAGTTCCAAATGAGTCTACTTGAGTATTAGATACTAGTTGTGGTACTCATATAGATACTTCTATGTTGGGATTGCGGAACAGAGAAGCTTGCAAAGAGGGAAATGGACCTAAGAGTTGGAAATGGAGCACGGGTTGCTGCAGTTCCTTCTTCTGCATAGTGTCCTTATTTTATTTTTGAACTATTGTGGCATTGTTATCTAGGTCATATAAATGAGACTTGCTTAACTAAGTTACACAAATGTGGTTACTTATTCCCAATGGAATGGGAATCCTATGAGGTGTGTGATGTGGAACCCCAACCTAATATAGACTAAAACATCTTTCTTTGGATATCTAACCTTTAAGAAAGGACTTAAAATTCCCAATCTAAAGAACCCTAATTCAACGTGCAAATTAGAATGCTTATGATGGATTGATTAAAGAAGCAACAAGAATATGAGTAAAATAACTTGTCTTGATCCCTATTCTTAATGCAAAAATAAGAACCAAGATAACATCTCAAGCTCAAAGAAGAAACAAACTTGTATACAACAATAATAATATCATTCAGATGATGTTTTGAATATGAAATTACACGCTTATTTATAGGCTTTCTCAACGGCCTTAGAGATATGAAAATAAACTTATTAATTAAAAGAGAAATATCTAGCCTATTGAAACAAATAAATGATAATTGGATGATTTAAAAAATAAGAAAAAATCATCCAAATGAATTAGGTTGATTTTATGATGCCTTAATTTAATAGATTTAAGCTTGTTTTGTTTTTATGTGATTAATTATTATAGTAAAAAACCTTATTTTGTTTAAACTAAATTCAGTAACCATAATCAAATTTCTTATCAAAAACAAGAAAATATAATGTCATCCTCAATATGACAATCTGTCCACATGTCATTTCCTCGTTCTTCAGTTTTATTATGAACTTGCATTGTTTCAACATTCTTTATTATGAATGTTTGAAGTTCTTATTTAAGCTCCTTATCCTTCTTCCTTGTAATTGGGCCTTGTAGTAAAGTTAGCCCATCCTCCTTGGTGCTCTTAGTGGTGCTAATATCATCCCCTCCCTCTTGAAAATGATTTATCCTCGAATTTGAATCATAATCAAAATGAGATAAATCCGAAACACTGAAAGTATCACTAACACCATACTCACCTAGGAAATCAATTTTATATGCATTACCAATGATCCGTTCTAGAACTACTAAAGGTTCATCTCCTCGTGCATCAAGATTTGATTTCCACTAATTAGGAAACCTCTCTTTGCGCATATGGATCCAAACCCAATCACCTAGGTCAAATGTGATTTTCTTGCGGCCCTTATTAGCTTGTTTTGCGTAATTGTGATTTCTTTTCTCAATGTGTTCATGTGCTTTGAGATGTATTGCTTTCACTAAATTAGCATCTGATTTCCCATCTAAATTTGTCAATTCATTCAAAGGAAGAGGCATCAAATCTAAAAATGTTAATGGATTGAAACCATAAACAATCTTAAAAGGAGAATAACTAGTAGTAAAATGAATAGTATGATTATAAGCAAACTCAACAAATGGCAAACATTCTTCCCAAGTTTTTAACTTCTTTCCAATAATAACATGGAGCATAGTTCCCAAAATTCTATTCACAACTTCTGTTTGGTCATCGGTTTGTGGATGACAAGTAGTAGAAAATAACAATTTAGTTCCCAATTTTCCCCACAAAACACTCCAAAAATGACTAAGGAACTTAGAATCTCGATCAAAAACAATAGTCCTAAGTGTACCATGTAATTAGACTACTTCCTTGAAAAAAATCAACTATGTTTATTACATCATCAATTTTATGACAAGCAATGAAATGAGCCATTTTTTAAATCTATCAATAATAACAAAAACACTATCTAAGTCTATAGATAGATCAGTCCAGGTTTCGTTAAGTACAGGTAAAGGAGTAAACAAGCCATGTGGTTTAAACTTAAATTTAGCTTGTTTACATGCAAAACATTAACCACACACTTTGTTTACATGCAAGATATTAACCACACACTTTCTCAATAGATTTTTGCATATTAGGCCAAATAAAAATGTTCACTCATAACTAAAGTCTTTTGAACACCAAAACGTCCCATCCATCCTCCAAAATGTGATTCCCTAATAAGAAACTCACGAACAAACATTTATGCATATTTGTTTTTCTCTAAAAAGAAACCCATCATGCAAATAAAAATTGTTAAAAGCTCCATGTTTACATACCTTAAAGATATCACAAATTTCAAAATCATTTGCACACAACCCCTTTAAAGGATCAAATCCTAGTTTCTTAGAAGTAAGCATAAAAACTAATGGAAATCACCGAGATAATGCATCAGTAACAATATTCTCTTTTCCATGCTTTTATTTAATCACATACGAAAAAACTTTCATGGAATTCAACTCACTTACCATGCCATTTTTTCAACTAACCTTATCCTTTCAAATGCTTTAAAGATTGATGGTTAGTGTGAATAACAAACTCTTTTACATTATCCTTTCAAATGCTTTAAAGATTGATGGTTAGTGTGAATAACAAACTCTTTTTGTAGTAGGTAATGTTCCTAAACTTGAAGAGCTCAAATGAGGGAATTGAATTCTTTATCATAGGTGAAATAGTTCAAATATGCTCCACTTAACATTTCAATAAAATATGCAATTGGTTGCTTCTCTTGTATCGAAACAACACCAATACTAATCCTGGAAGCATCACATTCAATTTAAAATTTTTTATCAAAATAGGTAATCTTAAAACATGTGTAGAAGTGAGCTTATCTTTCAAAGTATTAAATGCATGTTCTTGTTATTTTCCCCAACAAAATCCAATAGATTTTTTAATAATTTCATTAAGAGGTGAAGTAGTGGAACTAAAATCTTTAACGACCCATCTATAGAAGCTAGTTAAAACATGAAAACATCTTACCTCACTAGCATTTTTAGGTGTTAGCCACTCTTGAATGGCTTTTACCTTTTCATCATTAAATTGAACACCTTGTCAACTAAGAACAAACCCTCAGAAGATGACTCAACTAATACAAAAACTGCATTTCTTAAGATTAACATATAACTCATGTTCACATAATTTCTAGAAAGTAAGCCTAATGTGCCTACTATGATCATCCATATTTTGACTATATGTCAAAATATCATCAAAATACACAACCGCAAATTTCCTAAGATAATCACCCAAAACATGGTTCATTAGTCTCATAAAAGTGCTAGGGGTAGTTAAGCGAAAAGGCATCACCAACCATTCATATAAACCATATTTTTCTAAAGGTAGTTTTCCATTCGTCACCTTATTACATCATAATTTGATGATAGCCACTTTTTAAATCAATTTTAATAAATGAAATAGATCCACAAAGTTCCTCAAGCATATCATCTAATATAGGGATAAGATGGCAATACTTCACTAGTATTTTATTGATCGCACGACAATCAACACACATTCACATTATTCCATCTTTCTTTGGAACTAATAACATGGGAACATCCGTAGACTTAAGCTTTCTCATGCATGTCCCTTGGCTAGCGACTCATCAACTTGTCATTGTAACTCCTTTGTTTCCTCTAGATTAGTTCTGTACGCTGGTCTATTTGACATTTGAGCTCCAGAAACCAAATCAATTTGATGTTTAATCCCATAAATAAGTGGTTACCCATGTGGTATTTCTTTAAGAAAGACATCATTAAACTCCTGCAACAACTTAGAGAAGGAACTAGGTAAATCAATAGCGGGGTTAGTTTCAATCATTAAATTTGAACAAAACCGCAATAAAAGAATAACTCTCTTTCCTAATTATGCAATATTCCTCTCTCTCTCTCTTTCTCTCTCTCTTTACAATAAAAAGAAATTTTACATTTTCTCTCTTCTCACTCAGCTCTCCTTTTACATCATCACTCACTAACTCTTTCTCTTCTACACATCTATCATTTTCATCCTCACTAATGCAGTCAGTCCCCATTGGGTCAAAATTACTTTTCTTTGTACTAATAGCCTCATTTCTCTCATTCTTTTTCATTGCTTCACTTTCCCTAACCAATTTTACTGATTGTTGTAGTTTAACTTGATCCACATAAACAACTTTAAGAGTCAAAGGTACAAGGGTATGTTTTGCACCATTTTGATTAAGTGAAATTCCACAATGCCTTGTTTATCAAAGTGCCAAGATTGCCCTAATAGCAAATGACTAGCATATATGGGAATTACATCAAAAGCAATCTCATCATTATAATTTATGATAGAAAAAGCAATATTAACCTTTTTCATGACTTTCACTTCACCACTATCATTTAGCCATTTTAGCCTATAAGGTTGAAGGTGAATGACTATTTTTAGTCTTAATTTATCAATTAAAATAGTATTAGCATAATTACTTTGACTACCCCCATCGACTACCAAACTACACACCTTTCCACTTACCAAACAACGAGTATGAAATATTTTTTCTCTTTGATTAAGTTCTTCTTTAATAGACATGTTTAAAGCATACTTAACAACTAAGGAATCCACTTGCACAAGATATTGTAAACATTCATCATCATCACACTCTTTTAAAGATGGCATTTCAAGTTCAATTTAACTTTCAGACATGATTTCATCTCCCACAATTATCATGTCATATTTATTGATGCATTCACTAGCATAATGTCCACACCCTTTACATTTAAAACATTTTATGTCCCATGTGTTCTTTTTAGGTGCTACTTTATCATTTTTTGATCTAAGTGTTTCTTTGGTATGGATCATACCTTGTGAAGTTGAATGTATATCAAACTTCTTGGAATCAGTCTTTGTGTGCCATTTGGACCTCCATTGAGAGTTGTGTTTTTGGGTAGCTTTGTGAATGAGGAATCTTTGCTTCTTTTTTTATCTTTCAAATTTGATTGCCACACTCATTGTTTCTTCTAAATGAAAAACTAGTTGCAATTCAACTACATCAGCGATCTCTTTGTTTAGTCCTCTAAGATATCGAGTAACGGTTTTAGTCTTCATCCTCTTCAATATTGGCCTTTATCATGAGCAACTCCATCTCTTTGACATAACCATCTACGGTGTTTGATCCTTGGTCAATCATTGTAATTGATGGTGTAATTCTGTATGATAGTATGTTAGAACATACTTCTTTCTCATGAACCTCTTCATTTCTTCCCATGAACGGATTGGCAATTTTCCATTTTTCCTCCTATTTTTCTCCAACTCATGGCACCATATTAGTGTTTAATCTAAAAATTCAAGGGTAGCAAGCTTTACCTTTTTTTATTAGAGTAATTTTTACAAGAAAATACCATTTCAATCTTCTTCTCCCATTCAAAGTAAGCATCAACATTAGCCTTTCTAGAGAAGCTTGGAATCATCATTTTGATCGAGTTCATGCTGTTATCAACTTATGGAATTTAGCTATTATTTATCCTTTGCCTCATCAATGCTTCATTATTTTCCTCTTCCTCATCCACTTGCTAATCTTATTCTCTCCTTTCCACTCTATTTTGATTATTTCTCGAACCGGTTTCCAAAGATTCTAGCCATCAATTTATTTGTTACAAACTCTAAATGACAGTTTTAGTAAATCTCTTTTATCATTAGTGTTACTAGTTTCAGCCATGGTATAAAAAATTATCACACTCATGTGTTTACTCTCAGACACTCACACTTGGTTCAAACATTTGCACATTAGAATATAAACCTAGAAACAATAATATGACTCTTTATAAAGGCAACAAGGAATAAAACCTAAAAATAAGGATAGAAAGTAAAACTAGAAGTGAATTGACACAAAAAATTGAAAAAAAAATATCAGCACATAAGAAGAAGAATTTTATGTACTTTGTGTGTATATTAACAATGAGGAATATGTCAAACTGTATGTATTTGAGAGTAAAAGATGTAAAAACTCCAAGTTACATACTAGGATTGAAAAGAATATGAGATGGATGTGTTCAAACATAAGGTTCTTCCTAAGCTGCAAACTTAGGTAAACCAAAGTTATTGTAGACTCAATAAAAGCAAAGCAACCAAATAATAAAAAAATCGCAAATAGTATGTAATAAGTACAAAAGATTTTAAGGAAGCAAAAAAACCCCCAAATCTTCACAAGTATTTAAAACAATCTTTTTCAAACTTTTATTATATTTATATGATCAGAAATAAGGCTTATAAATCATATGGAAATAGATGAACTTGTTTCTTTTTTATTTTTTTCTTTTTTCATTTATTTTCTTTTTATCAACAGAAAAAATTCACTTTAAACACCAATACTTAGATGTTAGAATGATACAAGCTAGAGAATTCAGAATTCAGTAGCAAAAAAATATAAATAGAAACCCCAAAAAATGTTCTAGGATAGTTAAGAGTGTTTAAACCCGAACCACACTCTAATTGCTAGATGATGTGGAACCCCAACCCAATATAGACTAAAACACCTTATTTCAGATATCTGGCCTTTATGATAGGGCTTAAAACTCCCAATCTAAAGAATTGTAATTCAACAACGCTTATGATGGTTTGATTGAAGAAGTAGCAAGAATAAGAGTCAAATACCTTATCTTAAGCCCTATTCTTAATGAAACAATAAGAACCAATATATATAACCTCTCAAGCTCTTAAAGAAGTAGCAAACTTGCATAAAGAATGATAATATTATTTAGATGATGCTTTGAATATGAAATTATAAGCTTATCAATATGCTAGCCTTAGAGATAAGGCAATGAACCTATTAATTAAAAGAGAAATGTCTATCCTATAAAAACAAATAATTGATAATTTGCTGACTTAAATAAAAAATAATCAAGGCAATAAATAAGCAAATTCGTCCAAATGAATTAGACTAATTTTATGGTGCCTTAATTTAATAGATTTAAGCTTACTTTGTTTCCATGTTGCCTATTAATTATTCTGGTACAAAACCTTATTTTGTTCAAACTAAATATAGTATTCATAATCAAACTTCTGATGAAAAACAAGAAAATATAATGCCTTGCTCAGTATGATAATTTGTCGACATGTCATTTGTTATTCTTAAGTTTTATTATGAACTTGCATTGCTTCCAGATTCTTTATGACATATATTTGAAGTGCTTATTTGACCTCCTTGGCCTTCTTCCTTGTAATTGGGCCTTGTGGTAAATTTATCCTATCTTCCTAGGTGCTCTAAGTAGTGCTCATATTAGCATGTGAACCTTGTTTAAAGAGAAAGATGACAAAGAAACCATTCAAGGGAAAGTGTCAGTATGCTACAAGTACTTTGGAAATAATACATTCCGATGTATGTGGTCCAATGAGTGTTAAGACACATGAAGGTTTCGTCTACTTCATAACCTTTATCGATGATTACTCATGTTATGGTTATTTGTACTTTTTAAGGTACAAGTGGGAAAGTTTTGAGAAATTTAAAGTGTTCAGAACCTAAGTGGAGAAACGACTTGGGAAAAGTATTAAAACCCTTAATCTGATCGAGGTGGTGAATACTTTAAGCCAAGAGTTTCGAGATTATCTAAGGAATAATAGTATTTTATCCCAATTGACACCTCCTTATACACCCCAACACAATGGAGTGTTTGAAAGGAGAAATAGAACTCTACTCGATATGGTTAGGTCCATGACGAGCCAAGCAAAACTCAACAAATCCTTTTGGGGTTATGCACTTGAGAACATAGTTTATATTCTAAACAAAGTGCTCTTAGTTAACCAAACACCATAAGAAATGTGGTATGGTAAGAAACTCTTTCTCACTTGAGAGTTATGGGTTATACGTTTTATCATCCCAAGGAACAAAAGGTACTTGTTTCGAGGAATGCTTAGTTCCTTGAGAAGGATCACATACTTACGAAAGCTAGTGGGAGAAATCTTAAGCTAGATGCTCAAGATCAAATAGACAATCTTGAGACCGCTATAAGACAGACACTCAGAAATAGCTATATCCATGGGTTGGTGTCACATATTATTGTAGTAGAAGTATGAGTATCCTCAAACCTGAGATATTGGTTACCTTGTGCAGGATTTGCTATACTTTTGGTCATACTTATTCATACCCTAGTGATTAGGATGATACGGATGATTACGGGTATAGTAATGATCATTAGTTGGTAAGCCGAGTAGTCAAGATGGGATTCATCATTTCTGGGAGTTGTACCTTAAGGCCTATTATTGAAGTGACACACTCATAAACCTTTGATCAAAGTATGAGATTGATAAAGCGGGATTCTAGTCAATCTTAGTACGAAAAAGTGAGTAGTGTTCTTTGTGAAAAAGTCTAATTTCAGGATAGCTACTATTATTACATAAACTAACACTTAATTTGAGCTAGATAAACTGGATGGTACTTAACTTGATGGAAGGAGTGTATTGTACTGGTCACTATTGTAGAACCGGATCAAGTCATAGGCACGTGATGTATCGAGTATTGGGGGATCATACTCCATTGCTAGAAAGACCATTTGATCAAATAGAGTTATTAGGTTCCATATATGTTTTGAACACTAAGTCTAAAGGTTCCTGAATGGGAAGCCAAGTTTAGGTTAACATCTAGCAGCTCTATACTTTGAGATCCTATGAGGACACACACATTAGGCCTTCACTAGACTGAATAAAGAACCTATAGATGTTGTCTATACTGAGAATGAAAGAGAGAGTTAAACTCATTTTGGATAAACCATGAAATGGTCAGACCTAATAACATTCATCAAAGGATTTGGAAAAATTGCATGAGGTGGAGCAAGGGAATTTTTCCCATAGCGAGTGGGCCCTGCAAATAAACCTACGCGGCAGCAACGCGAGCATAAAAGTGCTCACGAGCGGCTAGCATATTGATAAGTGTATAATTACACTTAATATCATATTAATTTTATACACTAAACACTATAGTTTAAGTCATTTTTGTACTTCATATAAAAGATTTCACATTGTATGTAGTTGTTTTTTATATAAATGCAAATTCTAGGTAAATCTTGGGAGTAAAATGATCTAAAGTGGAATCCTATGAAAAAAGAGTGAAAAAGGTGCAAAAAGATGCGTAGAACTTAAAGATTTGGGTTAGGATAGAAGCTGTCAAAGATCGGTGAAGTTGCAAGGAGAATTTTGAAGAAAAATGCAATTCACAATCACGAAAATCATTCGTGGTCGTGACTTATTCTTCTTCAGAATAAAAGTCTACCAATAAAAGATTCACGATCATGACATATATATCGCGGTCGTGACTTGGACAGTTTTCTGGTTTTATCTTCTTAACTACCAACCGCTAGATAAGCATGATCAACTGCCATCAACTACCAATGAAAAGACACATATCAGAAGTCAACCAATCATGAAAAGATGCCTATCCATTGTGGTTTAGATTAAAGCTTCTCAACCAATCATAATGAAGTGATGCAATCTTTCACCAATGGATACAACTCTTCGTATAGATAGATGTAACCCTACAAACTTTATAAATAGGGTTCCAAACCTTACAATTTCATGCATCATAGTGCAATGATATAAAGGGAAAATATTAGAGTGCATGAGAGAGATATAGTGTGTGTATAGATAGAGAAAGTGTTAGCGAGAAAATGTTTAAGTGATTTGAATTCTTGTTTCAATCACTAGATTTCTCTATATTCTTGAGCAATTATTGTATAAGTGTACTTACAAATCACTTATCAATAAAAGTTTTTGTTTTTCAATATTTGTTTGTTCGATACTCGCAAAGAATAGCATCCTAGCGAAGGTTCTGTACGGGCCGAGACCGAATTCAAAGCAGACGCAGGAATTGCGGGAATTGATGACTCCCATTAAAGAGTGGATATGGTTTGATCAACTTTAGATTTCACTTGCATACCTTACAACTTTGCTTTACTTTCTGCTTATACTTTCTATTTCAAAGTTTATGATATGTCTATGTGTCATAATGCTTATTTCGTGTTAAGTCTTTTATGTTAATCAAGTTATATTTGTTGGAGTTAATTTTAAGAGTAGTTTCAGGGTTAATTATACCGTGTATAATCACTAGATCTGTGATATAACGTTGTTTAGTGAGCCAACATTTTTTGAATGGTAACTTGCTAAATGTGGCTATGTGAGAGCGACTCGTACTAAGCATAGTATTGACGTTGTCCAGGTTTATATAATCATCTTAATTTGTTTGTGCTAGGTTTAGAAAAGTCATTTCATTTGTTGCTCTGCGGTGAATAATTGAACATCTGAGTATTTAGAACCGAGTCTGTTAGATTAGTTTAGTGAATCGTAACATCTTTGTTGAACTTGCATGCTTTCTCTGCTATCCTTATTTCGTAGGGAAAATCTATATATTTAGATTCTCTAATCTT
>CATIWQ010253822.1:0-23222 GCA_949673415.1 Euphorbia schlechtendalii | reverse complement strand
TTTTTTCCTATTTACACTTGATTTGATGCATTGCAGTAATAAATCATGGTGATAAAAATTTCTTATTGACCTGAGTTGGATCCGAGATATAGTATCTAATTCATTTACTCATGCTTCATACTTATTAGTATTTGTTGACTCTGCTGAAGAGGAACTACGCGATAACGTTCTTCTTTTGTTATTCTATGATGTAGACTGTGAATCTGCTTATGAAGATAATGAGAGCAATGTTTCACACGCATGGCGAGTGGTCTAAACTTCAAATGTGTAAAGATTAGTTGGAGGATCTTTTGGAAACACTACATACTTTTAGTAGTGTTATTTTTAGTTTGTATAGTAATATGTACTTTTTAGTTCTTGTTCGAATTTGTATACAATTGAATATTATGCATTATGAATTAATAAAAAAAATTTCAATGTTTTTGAATTATGGCATCAATTAAGTGTTCTACAAATATGTTGTAATAAGCGCAAAAAATGTTTCAAATACGACATAAGTGTTTTTAAAAAAGTGTTTTTAAAACTGGATATGGTGTTGCATATATGCTAAAAGTGTTATAATAAAAGTGTTGTAAAAAAACAATAAAAGTGTTACGAAAAAAACTAACGAAGTTTAACGTTGACGAGTATTTTTTGCAACATAACAGAAGGAGTTGCAATAACTAAAAAAGTGTTGCGAAAAGTCACATGTCGCAACACATTTCTTAGTGTTGCAAAAATAAATAAATGTGTTGCGAAAACGACTTTTCGCAAGGGAAGCATCACCAACGACTTTTTTCACAGAAAAATGTTGCGACAAGTGCTTTCGCAACACTTTTGGCATTTTAGGCAACATTTTTTCGTTGTTGCGACAGATCATCTATGGCGTAGTGAACTATGTAGCAACGAATCCATGTTTAAAGAAGATAACCGTGTCGTAGATGAAAGAAGCAGATTATTTTCACAAAAAAAACACTGAAACTAAAATAAGAAATATAAGACATATAAAAAGTAAAGGGTAGGAGGGACTGAAATTAAAACATTATTCTATTAGTTCTTATTAATTTGTATATATCGCATACACCACAACGGTTCCAAATGAACGTATTTGTATGCCACAAGGGCTGATATCTATCGGATTCCAACTGTGAAAAAAATGCCTCATTTAGTACCCGTAACTTTTTACAGTAGGTCTTACACATTTGAATTAAATGTCCAAGTGACATTATTTTCCAATCAAGTCAAATTGTTAAATTGAACAAGATCCTTTAAACAATATTTATTTTCGATGTGGGATAACCCATCATCTCCAACAACACTCTCCCTTAAGTGCAACTAGACCAGGACCAGTTGTCACTCGTTAAACATTTCTTTGCCTATCTTCTCCAAGGCTCAACGTCAACAACGAGTCTAGTCTTTCTTTGCTAGTCCAAACTCTACCATGACTTTGAACATGAATCCAGAATTATCTGGTTATCAGGCATTTCTCTCGCTCTGATATCATGTCATAGAACAGTTGAACAAAAAACTCAAGATGATAAGTAAGACTCAATCTTAGTAATTATATTTCTGACATAAAATGCTCCTCCTTATATGATCAAAGATGATCTGTCAAAGCTTCTACTTCTTTCCCTGCAATCAGAACCTAGCCCCACAGAGATTTCTGTTTCCATTTTTGAGAGGCTTCCACAAACACCATTTGTAGTTACAGGCCATTCCAAACTGTTTTTCGCCAAATTCAAGTAATCCAGATTAATCAGGGCATATATTTTCTCTGAGATCTTCCGGTAGAATCTATTCCCTGAAACATCAAGGTATTCAAGTTGCGTTAAATTTCCAAGCTTTGGAGGAATCTATCCTGCGAACCTATTCCCATGAAGATCCAAGTAAGCCAAGTAAGGAAGATTTCCCAATGATCGAGCCAAGTAGCTGTCAAAGAAATTGTGGCTCAAATTTACGATTTTTTTCCTCCATGCAGCAGAATTGGATAAAAGTTCATCTATGGAACCACTTATAAAATTTCCAGACAAATCCAAGGTTGTCAGATTTGCTAAGTTTGAAAGCAGAAATAATTTTAACTTCAATAAGTTCTTTTTGAGATTACATGTCCAATTTTAATTATTGTTATTTATCTCTTAAAAATAATGATGATGATTTTGTAATAAAACAAAAAATAGTCGCCGTATAATGCGACCTAAAACAAATATTTTTCAAAAGTTTAATTGTAATAGAAGTTTCACTTTGTTTTGTGTTGGAGATGAACTCTTCCATTTAAAATTAAGCTTTTCAATTGTTCCCTTGTTCACGAAAATCTTCAAAGAAATGCCTTCTCATTTCGAAGATTTATTCCCATGTCATACCATGCGTTATTACATCGTAAAGAGGTTCACTCGATTGGGTTTTCTATTATACTGTTTGATAATGTTATTTCTCCTTATTATATTGTTTTGAGTAGTATTCATTTTATCTTTGCACTTTTACTTCTTTGCAATGTTTAAGTCTTCATCTTGAGGCATCTTTTAATGTTAATTGGGTTGTAAGACCGGCTCGCGGAAGCCCGATACATCATTTTACTCTTAATGTTTTTGATGTATTCACAAACTCATCATACTTTCTTTGTAATGTTTGAGTATTCATCTTAACGCATTTTTAATGTTATTTTGGCTGTTAGATCTACTCATGAAAGCTCGAGAACACCACATACCCTCACAATAATATGATATAAACACTTTGAGCTTGATACCCTCGTGAATTTGCTCTTGGGTTTAACCTAAAAATACCTCCTACCAACGAGGATATTGTTCAACCTTATATACAAAGATTCTCATCAATTTGTTAGTAATGTGTAATATTTATTTGCCCTTTGAGGATCTTTCTTTACGCTACTAGTGACAGAGTGACAGTGACTGTGATAGAAACTAAATATTGTCTCAAATAAATCACTTTAAAATTGTGTCGTTTCTATATCATTAACTCAATTTTGTAAGTGGCATATTTTTTCCTTCTTTCAATTCTATGAAAAATTATAATGGGAGCTTGGAAAATCAACCTAAAATGAAAAATTGTCATTTTACTTAACATTCTATTTTCCCTTTTATTTTTCATTTTAAAATATAAATGCAAAATTTGACATTTTTTTTCTTATGTTACCCTTTTATTAATTAGGGAAGATCTTAAGCATAAATGAAGTTACTAAGATACTCCATCTATCCCATTTTATTAGTCTTTTTGAAGTTTTGCCCTGGATGATCAAATTAACCATTTGTATTTATCTCTTAAAATAGCAAAATAAATTCATCGTTATTAATATGAATAGAATTGAAAGAGTGATAAAACAAATCCCTAAAATACACGGGAATATATTGTTTTATTAATATGAGTAGAAATGAAAGAAAGAGTGATAAAAGTCATTGAATATAAAAAAATGACAATTAAATTGGGAAGAAATACACCATCTAAAAAGACTAATAAAATGGGATGAAGGGAGTAGTTTTTTTTCTTCAAAAAAGAGTATTTTATAATAAAGTAACGGGATAAGTTAATCATTTTAATAATGTAATAAGTTAATCATTTTAAGAATGATAATCTTTTGACATCGGAGGGAGTAACCTTTATTAATTTTTAGAATACATGTTATTCATGCGGAGCATAATATTCCAAACATCCGACTCCAAATATAGTTTCCACAATTATATAATTTCAAAAAAACTGGAAGACATAAAAATAGTAGATTTCATTTGATAGATAGTTGAAAAATAATTTAGGAAAATGCTCTAAATAATTACTACTACTTAATTTGATTATCAAAAGTGTATTGTCAAGGTTTTGAATTTTCATTTCTATCACCTTGTAATTATCTTGTAGTTACCTAGTTACATTTTATAATTATCTTGTAATTATCTTATAGTTATTCCAAATTTGTTATATTTTTACCATGATTTTATTATGATTTATTTGTAGTATCGTGTTATATTTATGTGTTTTTAATTTTTAATTTATTTTTAATAAAATAAAATCGCATTTTATATTTATATCATACTTATTTTATAGTTTTCTTATAGTTATTTTTAATATATCAAATTAGTATTTTATAGTTATCTTATAGTTAATTCAAATTGATGTTATTTTGTTATATTGCTGCTCTAGTTTACTTATAATATGTTAATTGATATAATTGTGTTATATTTATATGTATTTAATTAGATACATTTTTAACTATATGACAACTATAGAGGAATTATAAAAAAAAATATGTATCGGTAAAATAATTTCGAAAAAAGTACAACATCATGGATCTTGTTTTGAGGGAAACATAAAGACGAAGAAATTATTTAAAAACGGCATGTTAAAAAAATAAACGGGTTAAGAGATAATAAAAAATAAGAAAATAGAATTAAAGAAAAAAGAAAGAATTTAAAATTGTAAATAAGAATTAGTTTAGAATATATAATTTCAAAATGAACTATGAAAACATATTAAATAAGATGCTTGCACGAATCTATGCTAACTAATTGAATTTCAACCATTTAATTCTATAAATGGCTCAGATAATTTTAACTTTATCGCCTACCAACCTCCAGAGAATTTTAATCTGAAAGTTTTGTATACACAATACCAGATTAAACAAGTTAATTTTAGGTTCCAAGATATGTATATTAGTAAGAGTATCGAATTGCCTATAATTAAATTCAATAGAGTTGTAGTTTTGTGAAAAAAATATTGAAACGGGAAGTCTAATAGCACATGAAACGGTAGGGCCAAAATTTCTGGTCCGGTGAACACTCACCTGAAAATAAAGTGGACATTCACATTAATTAAAATACGTAAATCCCAACCGCCCAACTCCGAACTACCGTATATATACTTAGATGTCATAAGAGAGAACTGGTTAGAATGGCTTTGCTAAAAGTCTGGAGAAGCTTCTTCAACGATCAAGTTAGTTGAAAGAATTAAATAAGTTATGGTAATGATGAAATGCAGTGGAAGGTAAGTGAATTGGTACCTTACCTCACATCACATGGCTGCGATACCTTTAAAGTTGGAGATCTGCTGATGTGGCATAACAGTCGATGCCACATATCTTGAAAGTGCGTCGGAGCCTTTGTACAATTCGCTATGAGAAATTTAATTAAATACCCAAAATTTAGATTTTTTTTTTGTTTTATAACAAACAGGAAATAATTTTAACTTTTATCAATTTTTAATTTTTATTTTTGATTTTACATGATCTTATACTAGTCTTTTTGTATGGTATAAGTTTTACAGAAAAATCTCTTAGATATACTAGTCTTATACATGACATAAATTTTTTTTATCGACATTAGAATTTTTATACCACTCGTATATCACAAAAGAAAACATTTTTAAAACAAATTTGTTTGAATGACTGTTAAAAGAGCTTTATACTACTCATATACCATTATTAAACAAATTTTCTGCTTGTTTTTATACATAAAAACTGAAATTCCCGTAAAAGCAATAATATTTATAAAAAAACATGAAGACCCCGTTTAACATAAAGATCCCGTTTGGCAACGCTATTCTGATTTGCTGTTGCCGATAGTTACTGTTTGCTGTTGCTGTTTGTTGTTGCAGTTTGCTGTTGTTGTTATTAACTGATTTATTCTTAGTGTTTGGTAAAACTATGATTTACTGTTGTTGTTAGAGATGTAAAATAACCAAAATGTACATATTTAAATCAATTAGTATGTGAATCATACAAAATGAAATTTTAAACACAAAATAATAGACTAAAAAACATATCATATTAAAAAAGTCATATAATATATTAATATAAAATAATCGGTAAAAGATCACAATCAAATACTTAATCATGCAACAAGTAAAGAGAAAACTACAAATTACAATGCATAACATTATTAATCAATTTTTTACTCTTCCAAATCTCTTTTTATAACACTTTGAAATTTCTAAAAAAATAACCTCTAAAAAAACAACACAAATATAAAAAAAATTTAAAATAAGAAATAAAAGGGTGTAAAGAAAACAAAATAATGCGGATAATAATGGTAACAAAAAATTTGAACAACAACCACAATCCTCAAAAATTTCATATTACTACTTTTGAGACAAAGAGCTTTTGGATGTTAAAAAAGCAAAAAGAAACCTTTTAACAAACACGTTTAAATCTCCTTTTCTTTTTTGAAAAAGGAAAAACACTGAATGGGGCAAAATCAAACATATAATTTTAAAAAATGTGTTTTTGTGAATTTATATATTAGTATGACCCAAAATTATTACTCTCAACAATACATAGATTCTTTTAGATTATTTTTTCCCAAACCCTTTTTGTCAACTAATGAAGAAACCGAGATATAAGCATATAAATATTCTATAAATTTTTGAATACCAACTAAATTGAGAATGATCCTCAAATTTGTAAATTCTCTTAACAAGTAGCATACAACCGCATACATTCATACTTTTTAAAGCGGTTAAGGTAACTAAAAAGGGTTGAGTGGAAGAGACTAATCCATATAAAAATATTTATGAGATTGGTCTCTTACTTTGGGTATGGAGGACCTTAGGCCGACTGTTCCGTATGCAATGTCTACAATTCGACGAGAGAATTAGTATCTGATCAATTCACATATGGATATTTTTAATTTTAAAAAAAAATCACTACATAGATAATAAATTACATGTGCATGAATCTCGGGCATCCAAATCACAGCTTCAAGGCTTCAACAACAGCTTGAACGTGATTTGTAGGTGGGTAGCACACCAATTATAACTTGAGTTAAAATTTCGAAAACGGAAGCATGGAAAATGGAATGATGGAAATATTTAGGGATAGTTTAATTTCACAAATCTATCTTCACTTATAGTTTCTTGTTTTTTTCTTCCATTTTTAGATGTTTCAAAAATTGAAAAACAAAATGTCCAATTTATTTAATTTTCTAATTTTTGCCATCACATAATTATTATAATTTCAATTTTATTGGCTAAAAAATTACAAATTAAAAAAAATCAACAAGGTGTAGTTCAATTGCCAACGTAGGCTAAGTATGTTGGAGGAGAAGAAGGTTTATATCTTAAATGTGATTGAGCCCCAGAAAAGAATATTTCAATGAATATACATGTAAATATAAAAAAAAAACAATTTATATGAACTAACTACTAATCAATCATAAAATTGAAAATTTTCAATTTAATTATAAAATTCTTTCAAATTAATCTAAATAATAACATTAAAAATTACTTTTCTTTTTTACAAGTAACACGTAGCATTTTTACCAATTTTGTTGATAATGGATTTCTTTAACTTCTAGAGAAAGTTGTTTCCCTTTAGTTACAATTTAAAATTGAAAAAGTTTCCAATGAGTTTTCAGTTTTTCATTTTGGAAAACATTTTGCTCCTAATTAAAACAAGGCCTTAGTGTTTCAGAGTTTTCGCTCTACAATAGAGCATCATATGCTTAAATTACCATGAAATGGAATTGCTTTCAACAGATGGAATGGAATATTTCCAAATGTCGGCGAATTCAACGAATATGTAATAGAATAAGAATAGGTCCACTTTAATAGCATGAGAGTTGAGAGACCACAAGGATTGTCGTCTTTGATATATCAATGCAATGTAGATCAGCCTGTCATTTTGCTAGCTAGGTGTGGACCTTCTTAAGAATAAAAAGCAGCTAACTAAAGAACTATTGCGTAGCTGCTACCTACTTCCGCTTTGAGGGAGGTTACGATGCAAGACATAACACGATTAGAAAGGTTGGTCACGAATTGTCGAAATCACTCTGACGTCTAAGTCAAATGGATATCAAATATGTGAGGTTTTAGATTATGCATAGTGAGTAATATGATATAGCGACGTGTTCTAACTGACTATGAGTTTTATGCTTGACAAATAGCTTTTTCAACCATTTTGATATAAATTGGACTTATGGGCATATAAGCCCAATAAATACACGTTCTTGATAAGCAAGTAGAAAGCACAATCGTGAGTCCATAGCGTGTGAAGAGATTCATGATAATTGTTTTGAGCTGATTCGAAAATTGATTTATATTAAGTTCTTTGAACATATATCCCTCAAAAGAATATATGATGAGTTTTTTCAAAAGTTTATTTTTTAAAATCGGAATAATTTGTTATCATTTTCTACATTGTTTTGCTTTTTTTTTTTTGCTTTTCCGAAAAACACATTGTTTTGCTTATTGATCTTACGAATGTCGCAGGTTATGATATTGTAATAAATCTCTAACTCAATTTACCATATCTAAGTATGGTATGGTATAGCATTAGCTAGAACACCAAAATCATATCATGCTTTATGCTTATACTCATTTTCAAAAGTACATCTAAAAACTTTTTTTGTATTGTCAAGTGGATATAAACTCTTAATTACCATAACATCGGTGTTGTTGAGAACGTGGCATGTTAAAAAGCATTAATTGCTTATATATGGAAACTTGGATTTATATAAATTTAACAAGACACATACATATGCTTTTGAATTATGAGTCAATTTCGTTGAAAACTTGGATTTATTGTTTTCGACGAAATCTTATTATGAATTATTTGCAAAAGAAACTAAAATTATCGTCAAAGCTATCAAATCTTAATCATTTTAATATAAGCAAAACAAGGGGAAATGCTCCGGATTATGAATATGTCTCCCTCACTTATTCTTTTTGACCATTGACTGGTCAATCCAACCCATTTTAATTTTATCACTCCTTTTCAACGGCCAATTTATTTCAAGATTATCATATATTAATATGTAGACACGTATTCTATTAGCTACATAAAATCATAACATCGTTACTCATTGTGTATGAATGTGGAGTCCAGAATTCTTATATCAAATACCTTAAAAAATGTTCGATTTAATAAAAAAACAAACCATAGCAGCATGACCTAAACTGCCATTGCCATTGTTTTTAGTGGCGGAACCATTAGAGTCGGTCATATCATATGTGAGGCAAATGCTCCACCGGCCCCCAAGCCTTTGTCACTAATTTCCCTCATGCTCTTTGATTTTTTAAAGTTAAATCATATGTTTGTTGCGTATGTAATCCATAATGAACAATCGAAATTTAGTTCGACATAATGTAAATAATGTAATACTTTGAATCGGGGAATGGGGGTTGTCTCGTTCATAAGTATCCTCTAGTGTCTCATCCTATTCTATCTCATAAGGCCAGGTTAGTCAATAAACTCAATGCACATTAAAGTGATTTGCATTGAGTTTATTGACTAACCTAGCCTTATGAGTTAGAAATGCAAAAAAAAAAAAAAAAAATCGCATTAGATACAATTATTAGTTAATTTCTTAATGTAAATTGTTTTGCTTGTAATTAATTTGATATGATGAATTCATGCACATTTGTTATTTGAACTATGTAAACAAACTCAGAATTTTATACATATATATTCAATTTGTGAGTACTAAAGAAAAATCAGTTAGGAAAAAGAAAATGAAATCCCTAATTGGCTTTCCCTCACTTGCTGCATGCCTCTTCTTCTCTGGTAAATAAATTATATTATGTTCATAGTTTCAGATTTAACTTTTTTATGCAATTCTTCACTGAGTTTGATAGTTCGAATTCTTTTTTATGTTTGAGATCAGGCATCAATATTACAGTAGAAGCTCAAACATGGAATCGCGCTAGTTAGTATTATTCTCTCTATGTTCACATTATATCTCTTAATATATATTTTGAAGCTTGTTACTTTTTTTTAGGTCAAATGTATCATTATCCCTGAATTTGGTTTCAATAATTGGATGTCACCCTTTCAACCTGTCAAAAGTGAATCACTATACCCCTTTCAACGTCACGTGTCAAAATCTTGTTGATTTGATTTTTCAAAGATATTATTATTTTTATTATTCTTTCTCTAACTAGAAGTTGACACATGGCACTGAAGGGGCGAACTGATGCATTTTTACCATGTTAGGAGGGGGGGGGGGTAACTGATCCTTTAAAAAATTAACGGTGTCATCCGGCTTTTAGAGCCAAGTTAAGGAGGTAATGACAAATTTGTTATCAATATAGGATTGATATACTATTCGTCATATACACAGATTTAACCTGTTTGTTTGTTTAATAATTCTTAAAATAAAATCCTATCATACCTTCACAATTTTTATTTTGAATTTCTTATACGCCATATTTCTTAGTTTTAAAATAAATATTATAAAGGAATTCAGAATCCATTAATTTCCAAAATATTGTAAAAATCATTGAAACTATTATAAAAATAAAATTTCCACATCTGAACTACTCCTTAACTTAAATGGCACGTTTTAGGTTAACCGTAAATGGTACCAAAGCGGATAATATCTTTTAAGTTGTTTATAACACGGTATCAATAAGATTACGATGAGGGGGTGTGTTAAAAATAAAATTCTCACAAAGCAGAGAATATCATTCAAGATGTTTACCAAAAAAATGTTTGTATTTTGGTTTTTAATTTTTTATAAGTAATGTGGAATTGAAAACAGGTGAAAAGGCGGTGGTTAATTTATGCGCATTTGGGTGCCCAATATACCATACAACATAGGATTGCAGCCAAGCGGAGTGCGAGAGGCTGTGTCAATTCAATATCAGACGCGCGCACACAGTTTAGCAAGTGTCTTCATGATGTTGATTCTCAATACGATCTCAATGCTTGTTGCTGCTTCTATGGCGCTAATGTTGGGAATCTAACACTCAAAAGAACAATTTTGATTAAACTCAAAGAAAATATTACAAGAACACTCACTCAAATACTACATTCCAACTCACTCTTATTTTTCTTCTTTTCTCTCTTAAGAAGTTCTTACTTCTACTTGATGATAAACAACTAAACAACTCACCTATTTATAGGTGAAGAATACAACTCCCAACTAACACATATACTAACTACAACTCCCAACTTAAACAATTTAATAGCCAACTTATTTGGTTAAATTTAATGGCCTCCAAATTGGTTGTAATTAATAGCCTCAAATTTGGTTTGAGTTTTTTTAGATGGATCAAGTTTATAATCCAACACCCCCCCTTAAACTTGATCAAGTCATACCAAGTAGACTTCTCAATTTCGTGAAGCTTTCAGTCGTCAGTGACTTGGTGAATATATCCACAATCTGATCTTGTGTCTTCATGTAATCAATTTGTACTTCTTTTCTCGTAACACACTCTCGTATAAAATGATAGGGATATCGATGTGTTTGCTTCCATCATGGAATACATGATTCTTCGCCAATGCAATGGCTGACTTGTTGTCGACATAGACCTTAGTCAGTTCCTCTTGCATTAAACCAATCTCCTTCAATAAATTTCTCAGCCAAATTGCATGACAAACACGCGAGATTGCTGCAACATATTCTGCTTCATAAGTAGACAATGTGACAATTGGTTGCTTCTTTGACATCCATGTGAAAGCAGTATTACCCATGAAAAACACAAATCCACTTGTGCTTCTTCGATTATCTTTATCTCCACCCCAATCACTATCGTTATAACCAATAAGCTTGTAATAATTAGATATTGAATACAAAAAGCCGAAGTCAATTGTACCTTTCAAATATCTTAGAATTCTCTTGGCGGCTTTGGAGTGGGTGGTAGTGGGTGATTCTATGTAGCGACTTACTAATCCGACAACATTAAGAATGTCTGGCCTCGTGCAGGTGAGATAGCGCAGACTCCCCACTAGACTTTTGAACAATGTTGGATCCACACTTTCACCTTCTTCATGCTTAGATAATTTGATCCCGTACTCCATCGGCGTGTTAATCGGTTTACGATTGTCCATCTTGAACTTTTTGAGGATTTCCCTTGTGTAGCTCTCTTATGAGATGAAGATTCCATTATTTTCCTGCTTGACTTTGATCCCAAGATAATAAGCCATATGTCTCATGTCTATCATTTCAAATTCCATTGTCATCACTTCCATGAATTCTTTAAACATGCTTGGGTTGCTTCCAGTAAAGATTAAATCATCTACGTATAGGCACACAATCAAAATGTCTCTATCTTTGAGCTTTGTATATAGAGCATGTTCGTAGGGACATTTGTTGAAACCATTCTCTCAAAAGTACTTGTCAATTCTACTATTCCATGCCCTTGGTGCTTGTTTCAAACCATAAAGAGACTTCTTTAACTTTAACACCCTGTCATCATAGCCTTTGACTTCATAACCTGGGGGTTGCTATATGTAGACCTCTTCTTCAAGTACTCCATTTAGGAAAGCAGATTTTACGTCTATTTGATGAATCTTCCATTTATTTTGAGCAGCCAAAGAAATAATGAGTCTAACAGTCTCCAATTGAGCAACTAGAGTGAATACCTCATCGTAGTCAATTCTAGCCTTTTGACTGTAACCTTTTACAACGAGCTTGACACCTATCACCTTGTATCCTTTGGGAAGTAATGTGAGTTCCCATGTGCCATTCTTCTCAATTGCTTTGATTTCTTCATCCATCGCGTCTCTCCATCTTTTCTCTTGAGCAGCTTCTTGGAATGTCATTGGTTCACAATCAGCAAATAGACAAAATAGTGTTAGATTGTCTAATTGTTCAGTTACTTCATACAGATCTTTAAGGCTTCTCGAACGACGAAAATCTCTTTCTTCAATCCCATCTGAAGATGAGGAAGATGATCAAGATGATCCACTTCCATTAGTAGGAGAATTTGGTGGAGTTGTGATATCTTGTTGAAGTTCTCTTAGTTACCCAGTTGGTGTCTGCTCATCTTCTTGTAGTTCACAAAATTTAAACTCGCCTTTACGAGAGTTGAAGTTCCATTCTCCTTCATCAAATATTACATCTTTACTTATCACAACCTTCTTGTCATCTGGATTGTATAGCTTAAAGCCTTTTCAGCTTGAGTCATAGCCGATGAAGATGAAACTTTTACTTTTGTCATACAACTTGGTTCAAGTCTCATCTGGCATGGGCTATGCTCCCGAAGACTCGTAGGTGGGAAATTCCAGGCTTCCTTCCACTCCATGCTTCTTGTGGAGTCTTTCCCCATACACTCCTTGTAGGAGAACGATTTGATAAATACACTACACACTTCACTGCTTCTGCCCAAAACTCCTTGGGTAGCTTCTTGCTCTTGAGCATACTTCATGCTATGTCAATGATTGTTCTGTTCTTCCTTTCTGCCACACCATTTTGTTGGGGGGATCTGGGAACTGTCAAGGGATGACGGATTCCATTTACTTCACAAAACTTGTTGAATTCTTTAGATGTGAATTCTCCTCCTCGATCAGATCTCATCTTAAGACCACTTTCGTTTTCCACGGCTGCTTTGAACTTCTTGAATGCTTCGAATACTTCTGATTTTTGATTTAAGAAATATACCCACGTTTTTCTTGAATAATCATCAATAAAGAGAAGGAAGTAACTATTATTAGCAAGAGAACTTGGCTTGATTGGACCGTAGACGTCGATATGGATGAGCTCTAACGGCTTCTTGGCTCTAGAGGTTGACTCCTTTGGAAAGCTTTTTCTGAATTGCTTCCCTTGCAGACATCCTTCGCACAATTGATTATGATGATTGATACATGGTAGACCTCTTACCATTTCTTTCTTGGATAACAGCTCCAGTCCTTTAAAGTTGAGATGATCAAATCGAAGATATCATAGCCATGATGTGTCTTTATAGCAAGCCTTTCGACACCTTGCAACATCATTTTGAATGTTTAAAGGAAACATTTTATTCTTTGACATTCGAACTTTGGCGATAAGATCTCCATTGCCATCTCTTATAAAAAGATTATAATCTTTCATATGAATATCATAGCCTTTTTCTAAGAGTTGCCCAGACTAAGGATGTTGCATTTCATATTAGGCGCATAGTAGATATTTGAAATTAATTGATGGCTACCATCTTTAGCACGAAAGAGGATGTTACCTTTTCCCTTCATGGATATTTTGGTATCATCTCTGAATGAGACATCACCACTTATTGCTTCATTGAGTTCCACGAACAAGCTTCTTCTTCCACACATGTGATTGCTTGCACCGGTGTCGAGATACCACATGTTCTCTTGGTGTTCACTGCTATTGTTGTATGCTAGCAGTAATGTTTCTTTCTCCTCGGTCTTCTCCTCCACAAAATCTACCTTTTCCTCGACCTTATTGCTTGGAGCTCTACATTCTAAAGCATAGTGTCCAAACTTTTGGCAATTATAGCATTGGACTTGCGATTTGTCATACCTCGCATTTGGATTGCCTCTCCCTCGACCACGAGTGGAGCTTTCTCCATTCTCATAGTTATTATTGGAATTGTTGTTATTGTTCCAACTTCATCAACGACCACGGCTACCGCCTCGTCCATGGCCTTGACTTCTACCTCTGCCTCGGCTTCTTCCATGTTGGCTTTTAGTGTTACCATGGCTTTCATTCGTATCCTTGAGTTGTAGCTTGAGTAGTTGTTCAGCGATCCCTTATTTCTTCTTGTATTTTTCTTCATAGGCTTGTAGTGATCCTTGGAGTTCCTCGATCGTCATTTCCTCCAAGTCTTTGGATTCTTCAATCGTCACCACAATATGCTCAAAGTTTGGAATCCAATGATCAGAGTATCTTCTTTATGACCCTCACATCTTTTAACTTCTCACCATTTCTCTTTAATTGATTAGAGACGGTTGCTACTCTTGAAAAATAATCTGAAATAGACTCGGACGCCTTCATGTGTAAGGATTCAAACTCACCTCTTAGAGTTTGGAGACACACCTTTTTCACTTTCTCAACTCCTTTGTATGACGTTTGCAACTTCTCCTATGCTTCCTTGGTAGATGTTGCATTTGAGATTTTCTGAAAACCGTCATCATCTAAGGCTTGAAAGATTAGGAAGAGAACTTTGTTGTCTCTCTTTCGAGAATCCTTCAAACTTGTTGCATGTGGTTTCATTTTCTGGCTCGTTGAAGCCTTTCTCTACGATATCCCAAACATCATGCGTACTGAGAAGAGCCTTTATTTTAATACTCCAGTTGTCATAGTTGTTGTTGTTGAGTGTTGGAACTTGGAACGATGCCACTCCATTCGCCACATTACTCAAATAGCTTCTCTAGGCGTACACGAGCTGTTGCGACTGTTTATAGAGTCTTTTGCAAAACTATTTGCTTTGCAAGAGCCTTCTGATGGATTTCTGCAAGAGATTGTTTTCCCTTGCAACCTGCAGAGGTAACAGCAACGGAATTATATTCCCTTGCAAACTGCACATTTCTTTGAACTTGGTTTTTTTTTGCACCCGGAAATGAATTTTTTTTTCGGAAGCGAAATCGAGCTTTGAACGTGGCTCTAGTACCACTTTGTTAGGAATCTAATACTCAAAAGAACAACTTTGATTAAACTCAAAGAAAATATTACAAGAACACTCACTCAAATACAACGCTTCAACTCACTCTTATTTTTCTTTTTTTTTTTCTCTTAAGAAGTTCTTAATTCTACTTGATGATAAATAAATAAACAACTCACATATTTATAGGTGAAGAATACAACTCTCAACTAACACATTTGCTAACTACAACATCCAACTAACTACAACTCTCAACTTAAACAATTTAATAGCCAACTTATTTGGTTAAATTTAATGATCTCCAAATTGGTTATAATTAATAACCTTAAATTTAGTTTGAATTTTTTTAAATAGATCAAGTTTATAATCCAACAGCTAATTCATGTTCCTTGATTTATTGCTATGACATCATTACAGTAAAATTCTAAGTTACAGGATTTGGTTGTCTATCCTGTCTCTTTGTGTTGCTCGACTATTCATTTCTTAATATAATACAATCCTTTCCATAAAAAAAGGTGAATAATACAATCCTTTCCTTAACTATTCGTCCAATGCAATATTTAACTTTTTTTTTTTGAGAGTGATAACTCAAATACGAGAGTTTCTATACAATTTACACTACTTCGAAACAAATTGAATGCAAATGTCAAATTGGAATAAGGTTAAATTCATATACAACTAATTACAAGCATGTGGAGGGATCACTCAGGGCTTCCATCCAACTGCCAAAGGCCACAAGAATTTCCGGCGAATGACAAATTAACAGCCAACTAAGCTTCTCTTATCTTTCACTAAGAAGAAGAAGACGCCAGTATAAATACGGTAAATAAAATTTTCTTTCATGAGAAATAAAAAGGATCCCAGTTAAGTAATTATTTTTTTTTAAACTTTTAAACATACCCATTGACCAATCAGATAATGCTACGTGTCAACTTTTATTATATTTTAATTAAAAAAGTAGGAGAGAGAAATTAATAATTATTAAAATATAATAAAAATTGACACGTGACATTATCTGATTGGAGGGACAGAAGTTGGGGATAGATGATTTTTTTCCTAACTGATGTACGTGATTATACTAAAAATATAAATATAATAAAAAGGTAATTAGTTGAAATATTTTCAGTTATCAATATATGGTGTATTGATACCTTCTGTTTCAAAATTGACATATTTCAATTTTATTTACATCTTATTTTCACTTTCTCCTCCGTATATTTTAATTTTCTCGGTCTAAAAAATCTGACTCCTGACATGTTTTGAATATGAGACATTGATCAAAACAACAAAACTGAAACAGCAGAACTTAATCCACAATAAGACATTATGTGATTTCTGATTTTAATAAGTATATTTTTCAAGTATTTTTTATGATTGGTAGTGTGATAACTTTGGAAATAAATCATATCTAAGATGAGAATCCCGAAAATCTCTCTTTAAGATAAAGATCGAATTACACATGGATTATCTTATAGATAATATCACATACAATATTTATCCAACTAAAACTCCTAATCCTAATCTATTTAAGACTCATTGAGAGTTATATAAAGGCACCAATACATCAAAGGTATGTGATCAAATTCCAATTATTATTATTTTCCACTTAAATCTTTTATTGACTTGAGCGTCGGAGTGTTTTTTGTTTGTTTTGCAGGTTCCTCTTATTGATCGGTCTCAAGACAAACGAGTCAACTACGAAGATTATTTTCATAATTTTTCATTGGTGCGGTAAGAGTGGACTGAATTTACTTGCTCATGCAAGAATGTTAATCTGAACACAACTTCAACAAAATTGAAACATCAAAGTTTGCGATAGACTTATGCAATCAATGAGAGACTTTATTTATTCGTGGCCTATCCTTCAAATAATTATCAATCATCAATTAACATTTTCTCAACAAATTTTGTCTCAATCAACTAATGAGCGAGTCATTCTTTGATCGGAATTACAAGCAATTGGATTATTTATTTCTTTCAAAGCTTCAGAAATTTTGGCTTATTTTTATACCATCAAGAAAAGATGCTGAATTCCGAACTAGTGGCGTATAAAGGCTAAATTCTTCGAAACTAATCATTTTAATTGAATTGCAGTTACTTTTCTACGAAATTTTAGGTTGACAAAGTTGCTGCCAGCTCGAGAATAATACTTATATCCTTATGTAAGAATTCTATTCGACAAAGCAAACATTGCATCCGTTAAGAACAATCAAAGAGAGAGTTAATATCTTTATAAAGACCACATGTGGGCTAACGAGTTTCGTGACACAATACCGCCAATTATGGGTGACGAGTCAAAAGCAGGCTTATCAACAGCTGTAAATAATAGTCCCATGGCAGCATGTCGCATAGCCGACGAGCCAAAAGCGGACCTATTTAGACAGTTACATAGTCATATGATGGTAATTGTATGGATATTATACTTGCCTCAATGAGTGTGTCAAAACGATGAAAGCTAACGAAAAGGCATGCAAAGCAAAAAAAGCACATTCAACCTTAAAAAGCTTCAAACAGTCTAAGGGAGTGACTTCTGATAACTTTGGAAATAAATCATATCTAAGATGAGAATCCTGAAAATCTCTCTTCAAGATAGAGATCGAATTACACATGGATTATCTTATAGATAATATCAAATACAATCTATATCCAACTAAAACTTCTAATCTATTTAGGACTCATTGAGGGTTATATAAAGGTACTAATACATCAAAGGAATGTGATCAAATTCCAATTATTATTATTTTCCATCTCAATCTCTTACTGACTTGGGTGTCAGAGTGTTTTTTGTTTGTTTTGCAGGTTCCCCTCATCGATCGGCCTCAAGACAAACAAGTCAACTACGAAGATTATTTTCATAATCTTTCATAGTATATTTTTCAAGTATTAAATACCAAAACAAAGATTTTATTTTGATTTTTGTAAATTGGTGACTGTTGAGTAATCGTGGTTTTACAGTCTATTATAAATATGTCAAATTTGTTTGAACAATAAGTTTATTCCATGAAAGCCCGTATTTCATTATTTGTTCATGGCTCCGAAATTTTTCGAGTCGTACTGAGAGTTGTAAACGAGTCAAGTCGAGCCAAGCTTTAACTTATTCATGTTTGTTCACTAAATTTTAATGGCCTCGAGTCTAGGTTTGAATTTGGTTCGAGCTCAAAATTCATGTTCGTGAACAGTTTGTATTGCAATTCGAATGTTCATAGGTTGTTCATGATCAATTCATTTATTTGTTTGTGAACAATTTGTTTATTTTTATTTAACAAACTCAAATTTTTATAATTATGGATTTTCAAAAGAACTTAGATGTCAAACTCATGATCTCATACCTTTTTGTTGAAAGGTGTACCAATTGAGATTGAATTTATGTGGGCGGTTCATTCACCAATTTCATTGTTCACGAGCTGTTATGAGCAAATCGTTTATTTATTTGTGAACAATTTTATTTATTTATCTATTAACGAAGTCATACTATGTCAAATTATTACTTTAAATATTATTAAGCATTCATTCTTACAATTTAATTTGTTAAAATATTCCTAAATTAACAAACTTTAAATTAAAATGATACATAGATGATTAAAATAATAAATGTTCCCAAATGAACAGAATTAGATAATTTTTATTCATTATTAAAGTTTTCTTATTTATATGTAAAATCGATAATAAATCTAGTTTATTAGCATTTAACGAGGCAGCTCATTAATTTATTCATAAGCTTTTAAGCTGAATTTAACTTGTTCATATTTCGTTCACACAAACCAAATCTAAAATTTTGATCAAACCGTGCCAAACTTTTATCAAATCCGAGGTCGAATTGTACGTTATTGTCCTCATCTACAACACTAATGATGCTTTATATTACATCAATACATGTCAAATCTTTGCATTGACTTATACTAATACCCTTTTCGGTATCAAATGATTGTCATTTGACTTAACATTTTATTAACCTGACACATTTACAACACTACTGTATATTACATCAACACATGTCAATCTTTTCATTGAACAATACTAATGCTCCCCTTGGTGCCAATAATTGTCATTTTACTTACTTCCTCAATTTTTAAATAATTGTCATGTTAATGTTATTTCCCAATACTAATGTCACATTAATTAGGATCATAAAAATACTTATTTACCCTTATAATTTTTGTTCATTTAAAAGTTAATTGAATACTTTATTCTTTTTGTCATTTTCAACATGCATTAAATAAGAGTAAAATGGACAAAATGTGTATTGAAATCCTAAAATGGCACTATTTAAAAAAATTTCAAAGACCTTGAAAAGACAATTATTAAAAAAGGGAGGTAGTAACATTTTATTTTCCTTTTTGTTTGTCATTTTATAAAATCAATATAACATTCAACATTTTTTTTCTAATTTACACTTGTATTAATTAGGGAGAAATTAATTAGAAATGAAGCTAAGAAAATTTTTTTTATAATAAAGTAAAAGGAATAAATTAGTCATTTTAACAGTGTAACAAATTTTTATTTATTTCGATAAAAATCATAGAATGAAAATCTTTTGGAATATGAAAATAACTAATAAAGCATATTTCCCCGTCAGGAGGAATACGTGTAATTTGATGTTGATTTTTCACTTGCCATTTTAAAGATTCACTCTAATGGATCTATTAAAACCGACTAAACTTACACTAAAATGAAAGTAAAGTTCAATGATTTTTAATTCACAAGTCTAAGCTACAGTGTTTTGTAAGAAACGCTAAACTAAACACCTAAACTAACTAACTATTCCTTACACCATAAATGAGCTCTGTCAACTAAATATCAAAGTGTTGGCATTAAAATGTTATCATTTTAATATAGCAAATTGACTTGTGCCAACACTTATTTGTTAATGTTGACAAAAACCTATCAATAATAACATATTTATTACACTTATAAAAGTGTTGGCAAAAATGTGATAAAATTGTATATTTGGAGGGCGGAAATGTCAGTGCCAAAATTTTGGTGAACAGTGAACAAATTCTTTTAATTAACCTAGAAATTCTCTTTTACTTCTATCTAATTACGAGCAGCCGCATCTTCCTTCTAGCTTACTCCCGTCACCGTAACTCCACCATCGCCGTCTCTGCTCGTCGGTCTTCAGCTCCGCCTTTGCCCCTATCTCCGGCCTCACTTCCAGTTAGGTTAGTAACTTGATTTTTTAATCGTATTTAAATTCTTTTTCGCTACAAATTTATAATACGTTCTCTGTCACAATCTCCATTGAAGCTCCATCGGAGCCCTCGCTTCTCCTCACATATACTTTTTGCTGAGTTTATTTATTTGATTTGTCATTTCGGAGTTTTAGTTTTCTGAATCTATTATGTTTAGCTTCTCAATTGAAAGCTTCAAATCCCTAATCCAAAAATTTCCTATTAATATAGACTGATTGTGAAGAATGATTGCATAAGATGGGTGATGAGTAATTTTTTGCTCAATTTGTTTAAAATCAGAATTCTCATTTATTTTAGCTTAATTGTGTAGGAAATTTGAAATCTACTTCCATTTTGGGCAAGTAGCTAGTTGTAAAATTTAATTTGATCCTCTAATGTGAAATAAGTAGATTATTACCTTGTATCTTGACCTCTTAGTTTAATGCCTCTTCATTAAGCTTACTGGATGCACCAATGGCTATCTCGTTAACTAACACAAATCTTGAAAATTGTTTGTAGTGATCTTGTCCATATGATACAGGTAAATGAAAAGGGACAACTTCGGCTTATAGTTGCAAGGCACTACTTCCTGAACCTCCTAAGGAGAAGCCCACCACTGCAAAGTTGGATAACAAGCTTATCGTTTTCATAATTTATTCAAAAGGTGATGAAAGAGTTGAAAACTGGAGGTATGGTTCAGTAAACTTTCTCGCAATGTTAAATTTATTTCGAGACTACTTCTGAAGAACTAAAGTTTAAGGCATGTGTACGTTTGTGTATGGTAGTCATGTCATATTGGTCGTTCCAATTAGGTTGTGTCTTAAGCCCTACACTGAATTGAACAAAAACAGAACATCCAAGCATGCTCTTTTTACAATGAATAAAGATTGCATATTTTCATATGCATAAAATATGTATGTGAAGGAAGAACTTGACTGATTGGTGTGTGGGGTCAGGAATTGGTTGTCTTCCAAACACAAGAGAGTTGACCCGCTATTAGCAGTGGAAAAGGAAGAGAGAAATTTTCTAAAACCACAAGTTCTCAAAATCAATAAAAATGCTCCGCTTCTTTAGTTTGCTCTAAATTTTGTAATTTCAAGGGTTTGTGTTTGAACTTGGTTGTTGCCAAAGTATTAATGAAACATGAGCTGGACCGAGGTGGTCAAGTCTTTTATGTATTACCTCATGTTAAAGGTACCCTTCATCCTTCTTTATATGTAATATGAAATTGTGTTGGTGGTCAACAATACCATTTATGATATTGTTAGTAATACAAATGATTTTTCACCATCCTTTTGGCACATGCATATTATTTATCTATAGAGTCAAGTGATCTTTCTGGTAATTTGTGGTTCCTGCTCACAGAGTCACTAGAAAGAATAGAAAATAAAATTATTGCAAAAATTATGTCACATTTCAAAGCACAAACTATTAATTCATTTTGAATATTCTCTTACCAGCCCACAACTAGAGTTGATTTCTGTTTTAGTTTAATGATATAGGTGTTCCTATCAATTTTGGTTAATAGGACTTGAAGAAGTTATGGTTTTTCTTGATGAGTCGTTTCCAAATGTTGAAATAGCTATTGCACATGGAAAGGCATAATTTTATTCAAAATTATGAAGAAATTTATGTTCATTTTTAAGTTTATATTATCATTTTACTATTTGTAAATGCAATTCGCGTATGGTTTTTCTAAGTAGATACACTCTTCATACATTTTTCCTTTCTTGGGTTGACCATGCTTTAAAATTGGATGTCCACCACTTCTTTACCATGTTTTTATGTACATATATAAATAGTTTATAATTTTACTTTTACTTATTATAGTGCTTCAGTTAGTTTAATTCAATTATTCATCCTTCCCTTGTATTAGTATTAAACCTGAGAACCTTCGTAGTTTGACATGCTGGTTTGTGCTATCTATGGATTTGCATTGGTTCTCTAGCTATCCCATTAGTTATGCATTTTGAACCAATCCCATTGTACTACTGACTTCATTTTGGTTTCTCTTATATTTGTTGCTTTAGCAATATTCAAAACAGCTTTAGGAAACCATGGAAAAATTTGCACAAGGTGAAATTAAGACTCTCGTATGTACAAATATAGTGGAGAGTGGGCTTGATATCCAGAATGCAAACACCATCATTATTCAGGATGTCCAACTATTTGGCCTATCAAGATTGTATCAGGTTCTACTCTTAATTATTTCCACCTATTTTCAGTGTTTTTCTGTAGTGAACAGATCATAGAAGAGCATTTGCAATCCCTTGTCTAAAAAAGTCACATGATAGTAATGATCATTTTTCATGATGCCATGAGAACTTATTATTTTCGGGCTACATTTGTTAATCACTTTGAATAATGATAAAATATACACTACGCCATAGATGGCCTGTTGCAATAGAAACTGTCTGGCGTTGCATCAAAATGTTGCAATTTTCATGAAAAAATTGATCTGTTGCAACACAATTGAAAAAGTGTTCCAAAGGTGATGCAATAGATATAGATGGGGTGAAAAAAACTTTTAATTGCAACACTTTCCTTAAAATTGTTGCCGAAATCCTATATGAACAGTAAAAATAAGCGGTGGAAAATCTCGCGCTCTTTACTTGATGAAATTAATTATAAAAAAAAATAAGATAAAAAAAAGGCTGAAAAATTGTTATAAAAACTTCCCCTCTCCCTCCTTTAGGTTTCACGATTTCTGGGTTTTCCCCTTTCATTCTCCTATCCTTCTCTAATTCAATAACTCTTGTAATTTTATCCAATTCCTTTAAAATTGGAACTCACACTATGCTTTAACTTCATATCCTC
>CATIWQ010253797.1:0-13868 GCA_949673415.1 Euphorbia schlechtendalii | reverse complement strand
TAATTCCATCTCTGAATTTTATTGCCTCTGGGACTTTATAGCTCCTCCGATGACTTCATGTTCTCCAGATGAGGCTTCATTCTGAGGCTTTCTTCTGAACTCAGAACTTACAAAACTTATTGTCCTTTGAAAACCAACAATCATCATTACTTTGGTTATAAATAAGGCTCTTTATCTACATAACAAAGGTAACTCTTGACTCCATACAAAATATAATTTCATCATCCTTCATCTTAAGAACTAATTTAAGCATCATAATGATTTCGTCGGATCCCTGAATGATTCTTGTTTTACAGGATCTAGACCTGTTTGCGGGCCGGGGTCCCTGCCCGGCCCGGCCCGAGCCCATCTTCAACGGGCCGGGTTTGGACACTTATTTTTTTCAAAAATCCGGCCCGAGCCCGTCAAAGCCCGAATTATTATAGGTCGGGCTTTTTTTTAATATAAATAGCCAAGCCCGGCCCGAACCCGGCCTGACGAATAATTTTATTTGTTTTATTATATATTTATACATTAAATTATAACTATTTTAAAATTTTATATTTGATACTATTAAATGTATATACTTTATTGCAATGAATTTTACCAAACATTAAAGATTTCAAGTAAAAAATGCAATTATGTTTAAAATTTAAATATATTTTGATTTATTTTATATTTTTTTATTTAATTTAATAAAAAAGTTTATAATAAAAAAATATTCGCGGCCCGGGCCGAGCTTAGGAATTACCTTGTAAACTCGGCTCAAGCCCGACCCGAGTCCGAGCCCGAAATTCTAAAGTATGGTCTTGGGTTAATATTTTTATTAAAAAGCTCGCCAAGCCCGGCCTGAACCCGGCCTGCCCCGACCTGCCCGATGAACAGGTCTAACAAAATCTCGACATAAATCACAAAGATTTCGCTCCAACTTCTCAGTTAGACATCATTTTATAAGTGATTTTAAAAAATAAAATTTGAACTTGTCATCATCTTCATTTTACATTTTATATATGTATATACCTTGTCTTGATGATTTTTTTATTCAACTTTTTTATTTATTGTAATTGAATTCTATATAGGAAACTAGTACATAGTATTTTATATCTATTGCCGATGTTAAAAAATTTCAAAATTCATAATCGGTCTCTAGACTAACCAAGCCTCTTCCAAATTAAAGAAAGTATTACAGAAAAATTATTCATGCAAACCTTATTCGCTTTCATCATTTGATATGAATTTCTTGTGCGTTCAACATTTATTAGAATGTAAAAGTGTGTTTTTGTTAAATTAAAACTAAAACCAGAGAAAAATGTATAGAAAAGGTTGTCGGCAAAACCACACAAATTAAAATGAGAAAAATGATTAAATAATATAATTAAGTTTTGAATTATTGTTGAGTGGCGTACGCTATACAGGTGTCCAAGTCTAATGGGTTATTAAGTTGCTAATTTTTTAGTTAAATAAATTGTCAATCATTTCGGCCATTAATCTTGAAAGTTGAAGCAATCCCACCCCACATTACCATTTTTTATCTATATATCATGCATTGGACTACCCCAGCTATCGTTTATTTTATGTGAACCAGCTTCTGGAGCTTTATTTTATTTTATTTTTTCCCCTTTTCCATTTACATACATTATATTTTATTGATTTTTATTCGCATATTGAAACACTTTCACCCACAATAATTAGAGTTGGTCGATAATCAATTTCACATGAGATTACCAATGGAATATTTTATAATTCTTGTTATCCTTTAGAGAGAAGGATCATTCTAAATATTGCTTACCACTTGAGGCATAATAATTTTTGTAGTTTGTTAAATCAATCCCAAAAGACAATGGTTATTGTATGCCTTTAATAATTAAAAAAAATTTAAAAAGTTATTTCTTATTTCTGTAAAAATTAATGTGTATTGTCTATAAATAATACACCAATTAGCATTCAAATTGTTATAATGAACTTGAATAATATTGTTCGTTTTGGCGTTCATTACGACCAATCTCATGGTTTTAGGATGCGTCATTCAAGTTAAGGCTTTCAAGGCCATGTTTATATACAAGCTCAAGAGATCATCCGAGAGCGATATGTGATATTCATTCTTAACAAATCCTATCATTGCGATCGTGCTGATAACGTGTTATAAACAACTTGAACTATTATCCGCTTTGACACCGTTTACGATCAACCTCACGACTTTAAAACGCGTCGTTCAAGTTAAGGTCTTCAGGGCTCTATTTATAAACAAGCTCAATGAATCCTCCGAGAACAATGTGAGATGTTCATTCCTAATAGAAATGAAATTAATGAAAGTCAAATAAGAAATGGTTGATTTTGATTAATTAATTTCTTGTATAGTTCAAATGGTACATCTATGAAACATATATGGGGAGCAATTATAGCTCTCTTTCCTAAATCAGAGTGAAAAACCTTTTGAACTCCTCTAAATCTATCATAATGGACTAATTTTCGTAATTACATTGGCCTCAAAATTCTTTATGATAAAATAGTTCTGGAATTCATACATATTTTGATTAAAAAAATGTATATTAGATTAACGCATATGAGTAATTGATATGATGCAGCTACTATTTACTGTTTAGAATATCATGTGATGCTGCTGATGCTCTATATTTGGGTTCTAAACATCGGACAATGAAATCTATTTGTGGACCACGTAGTTATTAAAAGTTTAACCAACTTCATGTATAATAAATTAAACAATAATTGGCCATTTAAATAATTAGATTAATTTTTTATTCAACTTCTAACATGCAAACAACAACTGGTAGTGGAAGTCTTGAAGTGGTAAAAAGATTTTCTTCTCAAACAATACTTAGGCCGTGGCCTGTGAATATAAAAAGTGGATACCTCACTTTTTAATATATTTTTTTCCTACAATTATGTATAATTTTATGTTAGAAATTTGTATAATCAAATATACAAGTATTTATATATTTAAGTATTATGGGAAAAAATACATACATATATATAAATGTGATAATAAGAAAAAATATGGAAAAAAGATTCTCTAATGTTGAGGTCAAATATTAGGAAAATGTTGGTTCAATCTTTACCTTTCATTTTAAGGTATGGATTGAAAATGTTGTTTTCGTTCTCTAAATTTCCTATAACTAGAAGAAATTAGAAACAACATTACTCTTATATTTGACCTTCAATATTAGTGAATCTTATGTATTTGGTCCGCAATATGTTTACCAAGGATTATTTTTTTTCTTGTAGCAGATTCATTGTGGGATCTTACAACTCATCTAGTTTTGGTTTATAGACACATCATTTCTATAGATCAAGTAATATGTCCATCAAGTGTGTAGCTTTTAAGAGTAATATGAAAAGTCAATCTAGTTGGGATATCGTGTTTCTTTTTAGTCACCCTCCTATCATTTTCATAGAAAAAAAAAGAAAAGATATGTATATCAAATAAAAAAATAATTAATTATGAAGTAGAAATTTGAAATGAATAATCGAGGAAGATGAGTAAATCAGGGTGCAAGACGAATATTCTCTTAAAAATTAGCATTAGAAACCAGCATACACATATCAAAGTGGAATGTATGTATGTATATGTAATATTGGAGGAAATTGTAAAATTTTTAAACATTGCAAAAGTTTGCTTATGTTAAAATTTAGACCTAATGCTCAAAGTTGTCATGCCAATTTTGATAATGTCCCGCAATTATTTAATTTCAAAAAAGTATACCTTTTAACTCTTCTAATATTTTAAATCACTCTCAATTTAGGAGGTGTGCTATACTTGTTGTCACGTATCAAGTTAGAAAAATCACCAATCGTAACTTGACATGTGGCATGAATTTATTTAAAAAAAATCCAAATTAAAAATGGCTTATTTCCTTATCATTCATGCATATTTTTTATATTTCAAACTTATTATAATCTAATGGCAAATTCAGGTCTGTCAAGGAACAAATAATCTGCATATTTCTCTATATTCCTTTGAAATTCCACTATTGCCATTCTCATCCTCCGCTTTGCTGCCTTTGAGCACTGTCACAATCAACTCCCCGTCCATTAAAACCGCGTTAGCAAGCTCCGGCAATGTGGATTCCGACAACCTAAACCTCCAAATATCCAATTCCACATCTGAATCAATTGGGTACAATTATATATCATGGATACTAATTCCATGTTAATAATTATGCATTTCAACTTAATTCAAAGTTAATAAAATTTGAAATCCTCTGCTATATTAGTCAAAAGAGAATTCAAAATCATAGATTGATCGATAATTCCATACAAACCTTACAAAAATTGGAGTTATAATAAGATAGAATAGATTGAAAAGAGTAGAAATATGCAGTTGGTATAAAGATGAAAGAGTAGAAATCATTCTAAACAATCTAAAATCAATTCAGATTTTGTATCATAAATAATTCCTTGTAAAAGATGAAATACCTAGATTGAGACTTCAATTCTTTACCGGAGCGGCCATCATATGCTTTTACTCATAAAAATTAACGCATCCATCTTCTTCGATCATCACATGCTGAAACCCATCAATACTAAAACCTAGGTTACAAAAACCTTGTTTTTTGTGCTGAGCAACCTCGCTGTACTTAAGGAAAGAGACCGACGGCAAGAACTTCCTCTCAACGGAGGAGCCGGAGCTCGTAATTCAATGGAGTATGGTGGTGCCGGAGCTGGAAGAAGGCTACAGTGAAGAAGAAGAAGAAAATAAGCCTGTTTTATCCCTTTTGTTAATTTAAAGTCAATCAACTCTCCAAATTTTTAACTCATGACATGCAAATTTTCTCGTAGGAGGGAGTTAAAAAGTACAGAGCTAATTGTGGGGACGTTATCAAATTTCAGGAATTTGAATTTGTGAATTTGTACATCTTGATGCATCAGGTTTAAAATTTATTTATTTATTTAACACATGAAAAAAAAATAAAATCATACTCAACAATTTAATGCAAACATAATATAAGTAACGATGTAAATAAATAAGGGATGGAACACAAATAAATGACACTTCTCCAAAGGCATAAAATAATATGGCTACATTTTTAATAATTCGTTGTGGTTGCCGCTTCCTAATTGCTCACTTGACCTTCCATCTTAATTGTTAAGGCGTTGATTAGGATTCGAACCCGAGTCCATGAAGAATTTTTTGAGTTTTACTCCGGTCTATCATTTACTACTTATTAGCTTACCTCGAAATAGACGATGAAATATAGAGCTATAAATTGTTTCCAGAATATCATCCTTCAATTATTCAAAACTAATTTTTGTTTCATTGATAT
Organism: Euphorbia schlechtendalii; assembly: GCA_949673415.1. Taxonomy (NCBI): domain Eukaryota; kingdom Viridiplantae; phylum Streptophyta; class Magnoliopsida; order Malpighiales; family Euphorbiaceae; genus Euphorbia; species Euphorbia schlechtendalii. The sequence goes on along the minus strand of CATIWQ010253797.1, from coordinate 8,607 downwards.
AGTGTCAAACTAAATGTTTACTGGACCATTCTGTAAATAAATTCAGTTGATAAATTTTAAACTAAAAAATTTTAAGTTTTATATTATTCTTTCATTTTATAAGTATAAAATTATTTTAATACAGACTTGTTTTTTTAAATATTCATAAATATATCACTATATTTTCATTTATTTACACTTTCTCTATTTAAAAGTAAAGTTTCTCATTGTCCATATTCATTAAATAGTTACTAGCTCGCATTATTGTCACCAAATTCGCATTTCTGCATGTACATAAATAACAAAAAAATAGGATTTAAATCTTGGATTAATTACGAAGGCAGGCACCCCTGGAGTGTTGGTCCAAATTGAAACCATACAGTAAATTTAAAAGTTTATTGCTTTAAACCAAGGTTGAAAATGGTGTTGAATGTAACGGAGAACGTATTTCCCATCTCCATACCTATTGAAGTTTCGGGAAAAATTATTCTCCATATCCATTAAGTGTTCGGGAGTAATATGTAAATATTTTCATAGTTTCATACAATAAAAATTTTGAATCATTACTTAAAAATTTTAAACGATCAATTGTTTCAAGGTTTAATGCCAAATTTGAAGTCTTAATATATATTTATAAAGTCTGTCACATTACATAATAATTACTAAGAAAATATACATCAAACTTGAGATGCAATGTTCGACATTCAAAATAAGAATATGGATAAAAACATCAAAATCAACAATATTTGGTTCAATTCCACATTGTTCTTCTATTCATATACATAACCTTTAAAGTTACAAGATTAGTAAAACTACAAAAAAGGACTTTGTATAAGCCCATAACGTCCATATGTTATATAATATAAAATATAATTTTATAAAATATAGAAAAGATTTGGAGGTTTCGGGAATAATTCGGAAAATATTTTGGGATTTCCCAATAAAGGTCTATCGGTATCGGGTTTGGGGATTTACCGGATTGGGTAGTTTATTCCCCATCTCCATATCCATTAAGATTTTGGGTATAAAAAATTCTCCACTCCCTACCATTGAAGAATTTTATCAATGAATCTTCATTCCTATCAGAGCGGATCTTTATCGAATTTGGGGATTCTCTGTCCCATTTTCAACCCTACTTCATACCCAAGTGCAAACTTCGCAAGATTTGACTGATACCACTTAAATTATTAAAAATTTCACTTAATCTCCTAAATTTGATGAAAGCACGCCTGTTTGACCACTCAGCATCATGAATCATGTTATGATTAGTGTGACTTTTTAAGTATACAGTTTTTTTATTTTTCATTTTTCAAACAATATAATTTCACCTAGAACACAAATTAAAAGTGCAGAAAATTCAAAACATTTAACCCTGATTTTATTAAAATAAAACTTGCCAACGGTGGGTGGTCCAAACAGTGGGATCAATCATCTTTTACAATAGAATATACTTTCGTCAACTTGACTCCATTATTATCACGAGAGCTTTTAAGTACAACAGTACAATATAAATATTACTAAAAGTGACAGTTTCCATGTTCCATCTCCCGTTAAGAATGGCTATTTTCCCTAGATGTTAAATCTGGTGTCCCGTATTTTAATTCTCTTTCATCTCTTTCATTTACCTTGATTACTCAGAACATCTTAAAAATTACTTCCTCTCATTTTTAATATAATTCATTTTAAATTTTTCATTAAAATCAATAAGACATTTAATGCATTATAAAATGATTATTTTATTCCTTTTACTTTATAACAAAATTCTCTCTTTTCTTAATTACCAACTTATAAATTAATCTACACTTAATCTATTTCCTAATTAATGCAAGGGTATATTAGGAAAAATATGTTAAAAAATGCATTGATATTTTAAAATGATAAATATTAGGAACCAAAGTAAAAAGTCTAAAACGATAAATATTAGGAACCGGAGGGAGTATGTATTTTTCATAGGTCGAATTGATATCAAAGTTACTTTTTTAAAAAGGGCCTAATAAATAAACATCACTAGACCTGTTCGTCGGGCGGGCCGAGCTTGGCAGGTTTTTTTACAAAAAACGCTAACCCAAGCCCATACTTTAGAACTTCGGGCTCAGGTCGGGTTTACAAGGTCATTCCCAAGTCCGGGCCAAGCCCATGAATATTTTTTTGTTATAAATTTTTTTATTAAACTAAGTTAAAAAAATATAAAGTAGATCGAAAAATGTTTAAATTTTTAACATAATTGCGTTGTTTACTTGAAATCTTTAATATTTAGTAACATTTATTGTAATTAAGTATACAAATTTAATTGTATAAAATATATGAACTTAAAATAATTATAAATTTAATGTATAAATATATAATAAATAAATAAATTTATTCGTCGGGCCGTGTTCGGACCGGGCTTGAGTATTTATATAAAAACCAAACCCGGCCCATAAATTTTCGGGCTTCGACGGGCTCGGACTCGAGCCGGGCTTTTTTAAAAAACGATTGTCCAAACCCGGCCTGTTGAAGCGGGCTCGGGCCGGGCCAGGCGGGTACCCCGACCCGCGAACAGGTCTAAACATTACCCTAAAGTTGGTTCTTTTGTAAGTTGAAGGTGGCATTGATTTTTTGAACCAACTTTAGAGGGGTGTTGATGCATTTGACATTTGAAAAGTAACTAGAGCCGGCCTTACAGTAGAAGTCAGTAAGGCGTTTGCTTAGGGCATCACAAAATCAAGGGCCCGATATTGTTTTTTAATATAAAAGTAATACCATACTTTTTCTTTGTTAAGAAAATATACCCTGCATTGTTAATCAACTAATTAATAAGATATAATTATCATAATTAAATGTTAATTAACTAATTAATTAAGTTTAATTATTATCATATAAATTGTTGATAAAAATTGAATGTATTTATCTTTAACTGTATAATTTTTCTTCATTATTTTTCTTATTTGTAATTTTAAACCTAAACATTATAATATTAAATTTGTAATCACATATTTTTTTCAACATTTTCGTTTAGGATCCCAAATTTCATAAGACCGGGCATGAAAGTAAGGAACAATTACCATGTGCCCAAACGGACTATTGTGAACTTGTTTGTAAAATAGTGTAATCTATTCTTTTAGTTGACAATTAATGTCTTTCATCACTCTATTAAAAGAATGTGTAACTAGTGGGATTTATATATAATTTTCACTTCTACAAACTCAGCTTATGAGGTAAAGCCGTTAGATATTTTGAGGTGCAATAGGTATAACCAAAATTGCATTTCCAATGGTAGAAAGTAGGCAGAATCTTTTTTCCTAAATTATTGGTCATGTTAATTTGAACCACTCCATAATTAGGAAACAGAAATATAAATAATATAAATGGAGGTGGCCACTGCCCAGTCAGCCAGCTCCATCTCAAAGGAACAAAACTGTTTAAGGATAAGCCATATCCGGTCCGGTCCGGTCCGGTTTGGTCTCCTCGTATTCGTTTTTCTATCTCTCACTATACTATTTAATACGCTCACCCCCTTCTCTCTCTCTCTCCCTCTCGCTCCATTTCCCTGTAATTTTCAGCTCAATCAATTTTTAGCTTTCTTAATTTGAACAAAATTCAAATCAGTTTAAGAAAAAAGGGCTTAACTGTATTAGATGAAGCTCCAGTGCGACGTATGTAGCGCCGACGAGGCGTCAGTGTACTGTACCGCCGATGAGGCGGCGCTCTGCGACGCCTGTGACCACCGTGTCCACCATGCCAACAAGCTTGCTTCGAAGCACCAACGGTTTTCCCTACTTAATCCTTCTTCTAAAGATTTCCCTCTTTGTGATATCTGCCAGGTATTTGATTAAGTGCTTCAACCAGTTTCGATCCGTTTTTTTTTGTGTGTTTTTTGTTCACCGATTTAGCAAGGGTTTTGATTTTTGGTAGGACAAAAGGGCTTTCTTGTTCTGTCAACAAGACAGAGCAATTCTTTGCAAAGACTGCGATGGCCCAATTCACAAAGCTAATGAGCACACTCTGAAGCATAACAGATTTCTTCTTACTGGTGTCAAGCTCTCAGCTTTATCTGCTGTTTACTCCGCAAATTCACTCAAGGGAGATGATGTAGTGCCAGATTCAAAATCTGCGAAGAATCAGCAATCCAAGAAGCAGAAACCTGGGACAGTTTGTACATCTAACTCCAATTCATCTGCTAAACCCTTGGTTACATCTAATTCAACTGTCGAAAAGGCGGCATCTTTAAACACAGTGATGAACAACAAGGGAGGGGATAATTTACAGATCAATGGCGGGTTTGATTCGGTTGGAAGTACAATTTCAGAGTATTTGATGGAAACTCTGCCTGGTTGGTGTGTTGAAGACCTTTTGGACTTCCCTTCTACCCCCTTTGGTGTCTGCAAGGTTAGCCTATATTAATAGATCCATGATTGGTTTTGATTAGTGGTACCAATTCAATGTAATGATTAATATTGATTTGTTTGCAGGCAGATGAGGAGATATTGCCTATGATGGGTACTGATCTCAGGGGAAACATGAATCCTTTCTCAACAGAAAACACGGGGATTTGGGTTCCTCAAGCGCCGTTTCCACTTAATCAGTCCAATTATCTGCAAATGGGGTTGTCATTGAAGGAGGGAAAAGAGATGACTAACAACAGCAGAAACTGGGCAGATGATGCTTTTACTGTTCCTCAAATCGGCCCTCCATCCTCTGGTTCAAAGAGAAACAGGTCCTTTTGGTAGGACTTTAGTTCGTCTTATCAAAATCAAGAGCAACACCACAAGCTTCAAGTTTTGTAATTTTAAATTATCTTAAGATCTTGTTTGAACTTTTTTTATTTTAGTTTTACTAGGTTTTGTCAAGTCAAGATCCAGTTGGGTTTGGATTTTGGGTTAATTTCTGTTGTTTGTTTCCTTTGTAAATATGAATGAATTGAAAGTAATTCAAATTAGGCCTTTTTCTTTGGTTTAATTCAATCATTGATCTTTTTAATCCCTTTATTTTGGGCCAAATGTGACATGAATCATTGAATTTGGCCTTGCAATTGTACTTGATGAAAGAGGAAAGGACAAGTGACAGTTGAAAAAGGGAAACGGGATAAAATTGTTCGTGGGCGGTCAGGCCAGGGTTGAAGGAATTTAAAAAAAAAAAAAAAGTTAACTCAAGCTCAATCCAAGTTCGTATTCGGGTCGGATTTAGATTGGATTAACAAGGTCATTCCAAATCCGATCTAAACTCATGAACATTTTTTTTATTATAATAACTTTTATTAAATTAATAGAAAAATATAAAAAAGTTAAAATACGTTTAAATTTTAAATATAATTGTAATATTTACTTAAAATTTTTAATATTTATTAATATGTATTGTAATTAAGTATAAAAATTTAATAGAATAAAATATAAAATCTTAAAATAATTGTAAATTTAATGTATAAATATATACTAAAAAAATAAAATTATTCGTCTAGTCGGTCTCGGATCGGATTTGGGTATTTATATAAAAACCAAGTCAGGTTCATAAATCTTCAAGATTTGATGGGCGCAGGCTCGGATTGAATTCTTAAAAAATGAATGTCCAACCCAACCCAACCCATTAAAATAAGCTCGGATCGGGTCGGCCCACGAACGGGTCTAGTTCAGAGTTGAGACATAAACAAAGGGGTGGGAACAAAGAAGAAGCTAGAATGCGGAGATATGGTATTGGGTAATGAGTCCTTTTTAATAATGAATTGGACAGCGAAAGGATAAGTATTGTACAGTAGAGCGAGTGATGTTGTTGTTTTGTCTTGTAATGACATGAGCACCTAGTTCTAATGTTTAAGACAACCCATCATTTTCAGCTCCTAAATTAGTGACTTTATTTCTTTGTCTTCCATTTTCTCCCTTTCCAATAAATCGGGTCTAACCGGATATAATATCCATAAAAAAAATCTATTTGCCTTTTTCTTAACCTAAATGACTTGATTTGAAATTATACTGAGCCGAATTTGTTTAGTATAATTTGTAAGTAAACTAATTGAAATTGTTATGAAACATCATCTAAAGCACAATTACAAAGTTTCCAAACTTTTTTTAATTTATCAAAAGCTCCACAATAAAATACTTTTTTTTTTCTTTTGGAACAAATCTATCTTTCCTTGAGATGTTGAAATAGATCTTGAAAGATGAATGAATTTGACATGGTTGAGAATTAGAAATGGATGGGTGATGAAACTAAAATCAGTTACAGAATTAATGTGTTGACAAAAAGTCAACGTACCCAAATAAATTCATATACCAAAAGGAGGTTAAGCTAGAACTAAGGTCCATTCTATTAGTAGCAACAGAACAAGAAAGCATGGGCAGTTAAATTTAGTTGTTTTTGCTGCTATTGATAGTCTCAAACTGTAATTAATAACTGTTTCCAAAACAATTAAAAACAGTTTTTTTTTACTTTTTAATCGAAATTGCGCTTGCATTAATGGCAAGGAAAAATTACTCACCTCAACCGTTTGTGAGTTAGAAACTGTGACCTATAAGATCATAGATTCAGTCTCAATTACAATGCTGGTAGTTGTTTAATAATTGAACCTGTTCAGGAAGTTATTTGGTTCATTTTATGAAAAATGAGTAAGTTACGAGAATCCAAGAAACGATGAGGGATTAGTAAGCCAAATGACCAATGTTGCGCCTTGTCTAAATAAATAACTATATTGTTCCATCATGTAAACATAATTGTTTTAATTTTGTTGTTAAATTTGTGAATAAATTGTTATGTAATTCCCCCAAATGAATTCGTTTGATGGTGTATTGGTCACATACATTGTATGTTGGGGATTGCTTTTCATAAAAGAAAAAGATCTCATGGCACATAATCCAAATTAGATATACCATTAAAAGCAAACTATTTTATAAAGTAGTGTTTCCATAAATCAAATTTATCACACATCATGCAAAAAAAAAAAAAAAAAAAAAAATTACTATCACACATAACATGAACAAGGAGATCAATGTTACAACTCAAATGAAATTCTATTCAAGTGTTCATGTCTCAACGAGGAGCCCAAAATGCAGCTAAAGTATTTATAAAAATCACAGATGAAAACTAAAAAGATTCACCATAGACATTTTCCATAAATTTCAAGAAATTGATTCCGAAATAGCTCAGTCGAGTGCCGCCCCTAACCCTAATTATAATAACGTAGACAATGAGCCTTGCACATGTGTTGACAATCACAAAAGCAAGGTCCTCCACAATGAAGTGGACAATCCAATCTCATTCCTTTTCCCATGCATTCTGCATATTCACCTTTTATGTATTCTTTCTTTCTTCTCTTTCCATCCCCTTTCCCTTTACATCCCCATTCGTATCCCCCGCCACCTCCTCCTCCCCGCCCCCATCCACCACCACCACCACCACCACCACCGCCGCCACCTCCTCTATAGTATCCACCCCGTATTTTCTTGTTATTGATAGTATAGGAGGAGGTCTCGGTACGATCTCTTCCTACAACAATGTTCTCCACAGGTGAAAGATTCACTAGTGCAGAAATATCCAATAAGGTCGCACCATTTGGGAGGGTTTAAACAAAAACCGTCCTTATAAATGTTAAAAAACGTGGAATGGGCAATATGGACAGTTCTTTAATTAGAACTGTCCGTATTGCTCAAATTTATAAGGACGGTTAATATATAAACCGTCCGTTAAATGTTATTAATTGAGGTAGTGAGCAATACGGACGGTTCTAATACAAGAACCGTCTGTATTGCTCAATGTTTAATTAAATCCGTCGAGCAATACAAACAGTTTTAAATAAGAATCGTCGGTTTTGAAATCCCTAATTTAATTCCCCTACCTTTTTTCACTCTCTCTCCTTCAAAAATTTAGCAGCTCCCCTCCTCCATCGAAACTCTCTACAGATCCACCTCCTCCTTCGAAACTCTTAGCAGCTCCACCTCCACTCACGGGCACCGCCTTTGTTGTTCTCTGGCATTACCTTCTTCTCCATCTCCCACACCACGGTTCTCAGTTGGGTTTCATTCTCACCATGAGCAACGAAAACAAGGAGAGCATCACCATGGCCAATCTTATCGTTGGTAATCTCTTATCTTCTAAAACCCTTGGGACCTTTTTTCTGTCGGTTTCTTGAAATCTATGTTAATTATGTGTGTGTTTGATTTCTATTTGTTGTAGCTCTTAACGATGATGACCATCAAGGACTTGTGAATGCGCTCAAGGTTAGTTGAAGCTTCGGAAGTTTTGTTGAATTGTGTTATTCTCTATTTTAAGTTTAATTTGGGGAATTAGTTTTTATTTCGATTTAAAATGTGTTTCCTGGCTAATTTAGTTGTTCGCGGGGATTTGTTGTTAGGAGTGATGAATTTGATTACTGATTGAGTGTTATTGTATTCGTTGCAGAATCTGTATCCGATGACTACTCAAATTCTTCCTGATCTAATGATAAACAAGTTATAATTTGTGTTGAATTTTTTCTGGATCTTTGATCATTTCATTTTACCTTTTGTATTTGAATGAGGTTTTTCATTTGTTTTGAATACAGGGCAAGAAAGTCAATTTATTTTAACCAGTTAGTGAATTTTTTACCCATGATTGAAGAGGTATGTGAATCTCCTATGTGGGATGGCAACAACATATCATGATTTGTGGTTCTATACTTTG
>CATIWQ010253764.1:0-24954 GCA_949673415.1 Euphorbia schlechtendalii | reverse complement strand
AACTTTTTTTATATTTTTTCTATTAATTTAATAAAAAAATTAATAACAAATAAAATATTCATGGGCTTGGGCCGGGCTTGGGAATGACCTTGTTAGCCCGGCCCGAGCCCGAAGTTCTAAAGTACGGGCTTGGGCCGGGCTTTTTTGTAAAAAGCCCACCAAGCCCAGCCCGAACCCGGCCCAGCCCGCCCCATGAACAGGTCTAATGTACTGTCATATAATTTATAAGAAAGGTCTAGTGGTTACCAAGGTTGTGATTTAAACCACTTAACCAATAAATTTATCAAAAATTTTCCTTGTTCATGAAAAAATGACAATTTACAAGAAAAATTTGTGTGGTTGTTTTTTATATATATGGAACTAATTATACAAAATTTGTAATTTGAAATGTAATTAAAATTTTACGTAAAACAAAAAAACAGTGCATGTTATATATTTGTTGATACAATTTAATTTTACAAAATATATCGATGTAAATGATAATTTATAAAATTAGTGAGTATTTCACTAGTAACTTATTTTCAGATACTAGTACCTTGGTAAGATTTATGATACGAATAAATGCTCTCTAAATTTCAATTTTTAACTATAGGATACATTTAGCTTGTAATATATTCTTGGTATTATACAGCGAAAGTGAAAGGAATTACAAAATGGAGGCAAGTGTATATTTTGAGGATTTTTAAATTTTGTTTCCCGCTTATTAAAATTGATTCTAAAATGTCACACTGAGAAATTTCATAAGCTATTCAATGAACGGAAACTTAATATGTGTATATACATAGAGTACGTTCGGTTATAATAATCAATAAATATATTATAAAAATGCACACAAACATGTTGAATTACAATTTATTATCATGAATTGACATGCAATTTCAAATTTTGTTAAAAAAGTGTGATTGTTCAAATTTGATGTTCGATAAAATTGTAAAGTTTAATCGAATTTAAACATAAATGAATTGAAATTCAATGCATCTTATACAAATCAGATAACTTCGTCATTACTCCCACCTTATATTTAGATAATCTAAATAATTATATATTTGTTAGGATTGAATATCTCACATTGCTCTCGAATGATCTACTGAGCTTGTATATAAATAGAATTCTGAAAACCTTAACTTGAATGATGCATTTTAAAACCGTGAGGGACGTGAAAGCGGAGAATTAAGGTTTGTAAATTAAGGAGCGACGTCAAATAATTCCTGCATACTGGCTTTGTAAATTAAGGAGCGAGTAGCCATCCTCTACCGCCACCAGTAATCTAACGGTAACGGCTAATAAATTTCAATACAACATTCGACAGTTCACCCTAATTTTTACATAATCAGGGGTCCCACAGTTTAAAGAGGCGGTCAATATATTGACAAAGTTATGCCACGTGGTGTTCACCTATTAGCTATAGAGTTTGACTCCGGAAAAAACAGAAGGGTACAGATGAGATCAGTTACTCCATTGAGAGGGCATCAGTTTGACTCTTTTTTTATTATAATAATAGTCGAGTGCTCCTCTTTCATATTCCTCTTTTGCTTTACTTTCTTGTCATCATTTTCTTTTGTTTTTTCTTTTGTTTCTGATTTGGATTCCGTTTCTTCTCTTTATATCTCTCCGCTTCCCATCCTATTTTATTTCATCTCTTCTTCTTTGCCATGGCGGTAGATCTCATGATGGGTTGCTCGGGCGACAGTTTCTCTTCCAAACTACAAGAAAATGCTCTCAAAGAAGCCGCCACCGTTGGGATTCAGAGCGTCGAGGAAGTCATTGAGCTGTTGAAACAAAATCACCTCCAACAACAACGGTTCTACCCTGAATTTTCCTCATCTACCAAACCACCGGAGACGGATAACATCATGGCCGTCACTGACGCTGCCGTCAGCAGCTTCAAAAAGGTCATTACTCTGCTCGGCCGCCCTACTAGAACTGGCCACGCTCGTTTCCGGCGATCCCCTGTTTCCACTCCACCGGAAAATCAAAAGGAAACTCAAATCTCAGGGGATTCCGCTTGGCCTGTCAAATCTCCACAGGCGGCGGCGGAGCCAGTGTCCGCCTTTCGAGTTTATCAGCCTAGTCCGGTACACCGTCTTCCGCCTCTGCCTAACAACCACAGTCACAGTCAACTACAAAAGCCCCCTCATTCGGTCGCTAAAAATGGATTACCCGAGAGAAACGAAGTCACTTGTTCAATCAATTTCACAAATTCGCCGTCGATTTCCGCCGCTACCTCTTTCATGTCGTCTTTAACAGGGGAAACAGATAGTTTACAACGTTCTGTTTCCTCCGGTTTTCAATTCGCCCACTCCGCCGGAAAACCCCCCCTATCTTCGTCTTCTTTAAAGAGAAAGTGCAGTTCCATGGACGACGGCGCTCTCAAGTGCGGCTCCTCCTCTGGCCGCTGCCACTGCTCCAAAAAAAGGTCCGCTTTCTAACTAATTTTTAGCAGTTCATCACTCAATTTATTTAACTATGGACTGATTAAGTTTTATAAATTTACCAGGAAATTAAAAGTGAAGAGAGTTATCAGAATCCCAGCAATTAGCAGTAAAATGGCTGATATTCCGGCGGATGATTTTTCATGGAGAAAGTACGGCCAGAAACCGATCAAAGGCTCTCCTCATCCAAGGTAGATCATAGATCTACAACTTAAAACCAATTAATTAAAAATGAACTAAACTCGATTAGAGATTTTGTTTAATTAACTAATTCGGTGTTTGATTTGATTCAGGGGTTATTACAAGTGCAGCAGCATACGAGGATGTCCAGCTAGAAAACATGTGGAGAGAGCTTTAGATGATCCGATGATGCTGATCATCACATACGAAGGAGATCACAATCACGCCCACAATATCAACGATGCACCCGCAGTTAGGGTTCTTGAATCATCTTAAAAAAGTCAACTCAACAGGCCGGGTCAGCGAGAAAGTTCTGGGCAAGTTCAGTGACAGCCGTTGATGGCAGGGGTTTCAGATAGTCAACGGAGAGGGCTAGCTAGTGGTTGTGCTTAGCTGCCCAAGTAAGAAAAAAACAAATTGCAAATGGAGAAAAAGTAGATGTTGTGGATTCGGTGGGAGTTGAATCATGCAACTAGTGGGGTTTTTTTTATAAAAAAATTATTTTTTTATTTTTGTTATACTCATCATCGTCACTTAGAATTGTGCATTTTTGTAATATCATTATAATATATGGTGGTGGATCTTGGAAGATTTTGCCCACTTGATTTTGTTGGATGTTCCCACTCATGGTATTGTGCCTTTTGATGATTGCTTCAATTCATGTGAAGTCAACTATTGACTTTTTCTTGAGATTATAAGTTAAAGTCAAGTGTTTAATATACAGAAAGATAATAAAAATAACATTCACAATAAAATGTTTACTGCAATTTTATAATGGCTTTATAAAAAAATAATTTTTTTATTATTTTATCTGTTAACATAATTGGATCAATAAATTAATCTAATAATAAAAAGAGATAAAATAAGATTTACATGATCACAATAACTCACTTCAACTTTTATATAAAATCAACTATTAAACTAAACAATAAACATTACAGTAGAGTAAAAAATCAACAATTATATTAATCAAAATTCGCCTTATTTTCATATATCTTTTATGATAAATTTCAAAAAAGCATACGGTTGTTTCAACCATTTTCAAATTACCCTTGTACCCTGATAAGGTTGTAGGAGAGAAGAAAATTTTGCTATTCCTAAATTACCTTTATGCACATAATCATTTTTTGCAAAGTTAACAAAATACTTCTTAATTATTAACTATGTGAAACCACAAACCCCATTTTGGAATACATAACACAACTCCTTCTGAAAAATGGTGAAAATCAACTTATACGTTTTTTAGATTTACCCTATTTTACAACTATTGTTTCATATATTTATTATTTTTCAATTTATTTCTTCGTTATTTCAAGTTTATATATCGTAAAATTGTCACAAGTCATAATCTAATTGTGTGATGTGGAGAGTGCCCAAATGAAACAACAGAACATAATATATAATTTTCACATTTATGGGAAATTTGAACCATGAAAACATTGGGTAGATGGGCAATGAAATGGCGGAATGAGAAGGCGTGGGTTGTGTAATTATGAAATGGGATTTTAAAAGAAATATATTGATAGAAATGGGGTGAGATTGTGGTAAGGAATCATTGCCTTGGGTAGGAGGGAATCTCAAATATTTAATAATATGACCCACTTAATTTAAGAAAGTCAAAATGGTCGGTTAGGTTTACAAAATTGTCCACCACTCACCCTCCTTATTCTGAAATGTCAAGCTTTATTGAAAGCACATAACCCCCAGATTTAGCCCTTTTTATCAGCTATTCTATGTGGACATGTTAACGGGTCGGACTACCCGCTCTATTACTAAGCCCAGCCCAAAACCTGATTAAGCACAAAATTCTAGGACCAAACTTGAAATTTATGTATATGACTGGGCCAATAATAATTTTGTTGAATATAGTATCTACAAATAAATTCCAAAAAATTCACAACTAATATTACAAAAATCATCAAACGGGCCAAAATCTGAAAGGTTGAAACCTGACCAGTTAGACCTCGTTATTTTTCACTTTTAAAACTTGAAATGAAATTAACTTGATAAATTTGAATTCAACTGAATTTAGGTTAATTGAGTTGAATTGAACTTAATAATAATATTTTTTATTATTGTTATAATTACATGTGAATAAATAATATTTATTATATTAGCTTGTAATCTTGATTAAAAAATATCACTTATTATTTGATTATAAACAATAAAAGTAATAATCTTTTTAATTAAATAAATATTCGCGTGTTACTGTTTTATATCACATTTTCAAATTTCTTAATTCTATGATTATAATTAAAATATTATTATATTATAGTGACTTAATAAAATTATTATCTTAATAACACTAGTTTTTATTGTTGTTTATAAATTCTTCTTACTATTTTTATAATTATTGTTAATGACATTGTTTAATTATGGTAAACGGCATTTCCAGAAAGAGAGGGTTTCGACATTATGCTAGTATGTGATAGCACAACCGAGAGCGGTTAAGGATTTTGAAATTAAACTGGTACGAGCCAATTTAGTTGACAAAGACTTGATAAATTTGATACTTTCTACCTATATCAACAAGATGCATCTTCTTTTTGGAAGCCAATCTGAGAGAACTTCAAAGTTTAGTATGCTTTAATTGGAGCAATATCGGGATGAGTGGCCTCTTGGAAAGTAACTCTAAGAAAGTGAGCGAGTGTAGACAAAGCTCACTTGAAAGACTCATGTTGGTTTGTTGGGGCAAGTAATGAGACCGGGGCACTACAACTTGCCCAGTCCACTTATAGAAAAAAAAACAAGAAATTCATTGTTAATGTAGTTTTTTTTATCTGACAAAGTAAGAATTCATTAATGATAATGAAACTTGGAGTACATCTTGATTGATACATAAATCAAACAAAACGTAATCTCACCACCTTGGGAGATAGGAAAAACTTGCCACAGAAGCAAGATGAACACATAATGAAACATAAAAATCAATATAACAATTTTGCAGTTTATATTTTCTCAAACTCCACTCTGCTATATCAGAGATCTACAACCATAAGAATTCCAACATACTTCATAATATTAATTAGTTTTGAGCGATTTTGCTTAAAAGAGATAGATCCGGGTACCTAATATGAAAGATCAACATTAGATTTAGATGAAGTCCAATTCAGCGATAAAACTATCAAAGTTGTATTGTATCGTAGCGGATCTACAATTGAAGAAGACGATAACATAGAGAAGACTTAACAAAATATCAAATGTAGATTATTCAACTAAAAAAAATGAAAATATGAAATTGTAATAAATTAAACACATAGTATATGGTTGGAATGAGTAAGAAGAAGAAAATTCGGCTTTTTTTTTACGTGAGAAGTGGGATTTAGTATTAAAGAACGAGATGATGTTAATGTGGGTTATTTTATAAAGGCTTAATGCATCACTAGGTACCTGAACTTGTCACAAAAAATCTACTGCCCCCTTGAACTTTCAAAGTGACGCCGTAGCTCCCTCAACTTTAAAAAAGTGAACCACTTTGCTCCCTCAGTGTCACGTGTCAACTTCTGATTGGAGGGAGAAAATCAGAAAAATTACATATTTGAAAAGTCAAAACCAACCAGAAGATGACACATGGCATAGAGGGAGCAAAATGGTGCATTTTTTGAAAGTTGAGGGAGCTACGAGGTCACTTTGAAAGTTCAGTGGGGCAGTAGGTTTTTTGGGACAAGTTCAGATACCTAGTGATGCATTAAGCCTTTTATAAAAATCCAAACCTTATGGATATTTTCTTAATCTGTCCAATAAATATAATATCCTAACTGAGTAATATATGGAATATTTAGCGAGTAGATTTTCCTGTAAATTCATTTTGAAATTCAAAATTTTTATTTACAAACAAATAACTATTTATTACTAGAACAAAATACTTATATTCATAGTATCGTTTTAGTAACTTTTGAACGCTAAATTGAACTGAATTGAAGCGTATTAAATGGTACTAAACGTATTTCAATATAAATTTATAATTATGTAAATTAAACCAAACTAGATTTATTAAATTATTTTATAATTCAAGTCAACATGGCATAAGATAATTAGATATGAATATTTATAGCATGAGTCAAAAAGGAAAGTAGATTGGAAAAAGATTCTCTAAAGTTTTTATTTTGTTATATTTGTAAATTTCATTTATATTTTTACCATTCATCCAGTTTTAATGGTGAGATTTAATTTCACTATGAATCTCACATTCAACTAAAATCAATTTCAATTATTAAAATTAAATGAATGATTGAGATTTAATGAAACTAAAAATTGCACCACCTATAAAATTTTTAAAATCATTATCCAAATAGATTTTATTTCCAAAATTAACAAGGAAGAGTACAAAATGTAATTATTCAATTTAGGGTTTTCTTAGTTTCCTAAAACAAACCACTTAAATTCGCTTGCGGTTGACTCCTATTCAAATAGTTTTAAGCCCTATTTAGAAGGATGCCAATTCATGACTCGAGATCTATAAACGATACAGAGCCTTAAAAGTACGATTCTTCCTCATAAAAGATTTCATCCCCAATTCTTCTAAAATGCATATAAATACAGTACTTCTTAACAATTCAAACTACATTATTTACAGTTCAGACGACAGTTATTTGTTAAATTGAACTATTGAAGAGCTATCTCAGGATAAAAAAATGGCTGATGGAATCCTCAATGTTCCGGCCGGCTATAAGTTCACCCCTAGTTCATCAGAGCTTCTACTTCATTATTTATTGAACAAAATTTTGGGTCGAAATCTCCCTGTTGATATTATTCCTCTCTTTGATTGCTTTTCTTCTAGCCCTGATCGCTTCCCTTTCGGTATGTCTTTTTTTTTCATTTGTATATATTTGATTGCTGTAATCTACTTTAATCAGGTAGGTTGATGGTATATAGTTTCGTCTAAATAGTTCAATCTGAGCATAATGAAATTTGGTGTAATAGAATATGTTTTTTTTGTAAGAATTCCCTAAAGAATACATATTCTATTTTGTCATATTTGTTCTCTTAATTTTAGTTAGAAATTTTATATTTTGGTGCAATTAACACAGAATATTCAACTCATCTCTCTGAATTGATCTGTAACTCTTTTCTGAATTTGAAAATGGTAGGGCAATTTAGGTATGGGAGAGAACATGAATGGTACTTCTTTACAATAGCAACAGAAAAGGCACTCAGAATTGTGCCGACGAGAAATGGTTATTATGAAGTTGTTGAAGAGAAACAAAAGTATCGAGGAACTCAAATTATTGGATATCTTCGGAAATTCAGATTCTACTATGGTTCTGGAATCGAATCAGGATGGATAATTAAGGAATATAGAGTTCATCCTCAACTTAATTTAACGGTAATACAATGTATAATGACTTATTTGTTATTTTCGTACTTTATAGCACTGAGTGAATTAAACGGGTTTGGCCCAAGCCCAGAGGCCTTTTATTTTAAAATGCTCATCTTAAAAAAAATTTCGGGCTTGGTCTGGGTTCAAGAGTGGGCTTTTTCTCAAAATGTTCATTCGAGCCACCTGGGTTCAATTTTACCTGAAAGAAATATATAAGAACATTAAAATAAATGCATATTTGGATCTACTACTAAATTATAAAATTTTATATACACACATTCTATGCCAATAATATTACAAAAAATTTTAAAGTAAAAACATGATGAAACTTTTTTGAATGAATAATATTTGGATATTCGAACTACTGATAAAAAACTATTAAATTATATTTGTAAAATTTTGGTTCATGTAGAAAGAGTTTGGACCAGACCATTCAATGAGATTCGAGACTAATCTCAAATCCATCTCATATGTTTTGCGGGTTTCAGTGAGTTCAGATTAGAATAAACCCTATTAACTTCAGAAAATCATTCCAAAAACTCAATTAATATATTATGAACTCGGACATTGAAGCCCGCATGAAGGTCAAACTATGCTACTCGTCAATGAATATGGTAATTTTGTTCGATTTGTTGTTTGTACGCTCTAGCCATGTACTGCGTGAATTATATTTTTATAAAATGCTCATCAATTAATATGGTTGTGTTAAATTTGCAGAATTCAAATCTTGCTGTGAGCAGAGTTAATCACAAGATGATGTAGTTCAGAGAGCAATGTGACGATTCTTGAAGTGAGAATTAGTTTCATTGTTGAGAGAGGAACATGACGATTCTTAAAGTGAGAATAGTTACATAGTATTTGTTTGTTTTCTAATTGATTTAACTTTATAGATAGTTAAAGTTCGAATCAGATTCTCTGTTAATTATTTAGTGGAAAACTGGCCTTTCAAGGATTAATAAAATATTTAATTATAACCAAATACAAAATCAGGGGACCGATTACACATTTTATACCACAACTACAATATTTTTGTAAAATAATTTGTTGCCCTTTGCAGGGGACGGATTCTATGGAATTATAACACCGATTTGAGAGTGTGAATAGGCACAAATAAGTTCAAGATTGTCTAAATTGGATTCATAAAGTAGAAAAATTTATAGAGTGCAACGTAGTGATTAAACAAAAAGTTGTAAGAAAGTATGTTCATAAATGAAACTATTTTTGTGGTAGTGTCTGCTTTATACATCACCTTCTGGAAGCGAAAATACAGTAAAGCCCGAAAAAATTATGTTGGTAAATACGCAAGATAAACAATGTCGATTGTTGATTTCTTAACGGAAGTTATATCTTTTCAGTGTAAAAAGTAACAAAACAATATTCCAAAATTAAATAAATTTAAACAAGCATGAGAATGTTTGAATTTGATTATAAAACCCGTTAAATAGCATAATTGAGTTCAATAATATGGTCACCGATAGTTTTTCAGACTAACAATTTTAAAGAAGTTATACTTTTTTTCAAAATTAAAGCACTATATAATTTATTGAATTTGCTCATAGGTCACAACTCCATTAAAATGTGAAATTAATATATTATTTTGACTCTGCAAGGCTAAGAGTCAAAATCACACTATGGCTGCCTCTAAAGATCAACTGCTTATTACTCAGTGTCGCTTACTTTAATGAAAGTTCAAATTGCGATGTCCAGAATTGTTGGGTAATATCAGTGTTATTGAAACCGTAACGTACCGGCCGGTTTAACTGGTAAAATCGGGTACCGGCCGGGTACATGATCGGTTTGAAATACTTTACCGATTTTAAAGAAAATCTCATCCTACCAGTTCATACCAGTAAAATACCGGTTAAACCGGTATCAAAAAAAAAATTCAAAGTTTAATTTAAAAGCTTCCCTTTCAAGTTCTTTGCTTTTATCGCTACGTTTCCTTTCAAAATCAAAATAAAAAAGTAAAATCCTAGAATTGATAAAGATTTGTTAGAATTAAAATTTAAAAATTTGTTAAGGATATTAATTATTTAAATACAACATTATTTAAAAAAAATTCATTAATCCGGTATTACCATCGGTAATACCGGTCATACCATGTACCATTAATTTCACCGATATCGTGTCCGGTATGGTATTGATAAAATTGGGTAATATATGCATCTTGTGTCGAGTCTTGGATCAAAATTAAATATTTTGGTTACACCGAAATCATATTTTAACATCCCGAAAGTTAACAAAATTACAAGTTACTATTTTCCTAGAAACATTGAGTTGAGTCAGAGACCACAACAAGACGCAAAAAGTGCCTTGAAGCATAATAGCTGCCGTCAAGAGAAATTTGAAACTGGAATCCACTAACAAAAGTAACTTTTTTCTAATAAAATAGAAGTACTTTGTATAAAGTGAGGGATCTCTTAACAAAATCTGTTAATTATATATATAGTTTAATAAATAAATAAAGTTAACTTCCATACTTCGACTGGATAAATGTAAGTCGACAATATTGTTACAACACATTACTAGTAATAGAGAGTTCAGACTCATTATATATTATTTCATTACTTAAATTTGGATCAGCTATGTCTCTATTTATTTAGTATACATTCCATTAACTTGGAATGTTTCAAGAAAAAAAGGGAACAAAAGAAAAGGAAATGGTTGAGAAATTAGGTAAAGAAAAACTTCGGATGATTTGCCCATCTCCTACAACTGAATATATAATCATTTGTGGATATTACACTTCAATAATTCCCCAAGATGTTCACAAAATTCCCATTTTGCATAATCCTTGTTTCTCTCATTTTCAATGCCATTGCATGTAGCAGTAGAGAAACTGTAGAACTCGGCAAATCCTGCAAAAATGGAAACCGCAAAAATCTCCAAAAACCCATTTCAATAAACTGCCCAAAGGTGTCAATTCCTCTGCCGTCAATCCCATCCCTTCCCCTCCCAACTCAACTCTTGCAATTTGCCGATAAACGGCTAGAATTGGTGTACCCAATCATCCAAAATTTCAAATCAATTATCACTTCAGACCCACTTGGGATAACCAAAACTTGGAATGGCTCTGATATTTGCTCTTACAAAGGCTTCTTCTGCGACAATCCGCCGAACAACTCATCTGCACTAACTGTCGCTTCAATTGATTTCAATGGATTCCAACTTTCCGCCCCTACGATCGACGGATTCCTCGACCAACTCCCGGATTTGGCACTTTTTCACGCGAATTCGAACTTCTTTTCCGGTTCAATCTCGCCCAAAATCGCCAGTCTCCCGTTTCTCTACGAGCTTGATATCAGCAACAACCTGTTTTCCGGCCCATTCCCGTCGGCGATTTTGGGGATGAACGGGTTGACATTTTTAGACATTCGTTTCAATTCCTTCACCGGATCGGTTCCGCCGCAGTTATTCGCGCAGGAATTCGACGCTCTGTTCTTAAACAACAACAATTTCATCACCACATTGCCGGCCACCATAGGCACCACCCATATCGTGTACCTCACATTGGCCAACAACAGAATCATCGGCCCAATTCCAGGAAGCATTTTCAAAGCATTTTCGTCTCTAGCAGAGGTTTTACTCTTGAACAATCAGCTAACAGGCTGTTTGCCGTATGAAATCGGGCTGTTAAAAGAGGCCGTGGTGTTTGATATCGGGAACAATCAGTTAACGGGTCCATTGCCGTTGGCTTTGGGGTGTTTACAGAAAGCGGAACAGCTGAACTTCGCTGGAAATATGTTTTTCGGAATGGTGCCGGAGATAGTGTGCGAGCTTGAAAACTTGGTGAATTTGTCGCTGTCTGATAATTATTTTACAGGGGTTGGGCCGATTTGCAGGGAAATGATAGAGAAAGGGGTGGTTGACGTGAGGAATAATTGTATAGTTGGTCTGCCATTTCAAAGATCAGTGATTGAATGTGCCAAGTTTTTTGCGCATCCAAAGATATGCCCAAATGTGTGGTCTTATGCTTATATTCCTTGCTTCTCTCATTTTACTGCTTCTCATTCTGCCATTCCTCCTCCTTGACGACAAACCATAAGCAAGTGCCAACTTTGTAATTTCTTTCAATTGTTTTGTTGCAAATTATATGCTTATACACAACAACACAAGCCTTTGCTCAGTTCATCAATTGTTGGGAATGGGAAATCATGTTCCTTTTTAATACTGTGCTCACATACAGTAGCCTATGATGAATTTGGTCATATATTGTTCAAAATTATCCATTCGTTTCAAATTTTTGAGTTTAATATCATGACATTTGATTAAAAAAAGTTTGTTATGGTGTCTAGGCTTCTATTCGTAATTCAATAATTACAGATTAAATTTTAATTAAGAAATTCTACGGTGAACAAAATCCATGGTTTTTACTACCAGTGTCGATTATTCATGATATGGATTTATGGAGTAATGAATTGTGTCAATATTAGTAATATTTGAGATTAAAATTCGGTGTTCATCTTTTTATATCCCACATTTAGAATATGAAATTTCAGTTTTTTTTTATTATTTTCTCTCCAATAATATTTATTTTGAATTAAGAGAGGCTTTTTTAAGAAATCATGAATTAACCTCCAGTGATCCCCGTCCCACTACCAGTGAATGCAACAATTGTAAATAACTGAGTTGATTTTTCACTAATATTTAGTTTCTCTTTCTTGGATATTGTTATGAAAATAAATGGAATTTAATCACAAATTAATAAACATATTTATCTTGAACCTGCTATTATATACTCATTTCCGCTAATTTTATTATTTATTTAACATTAGGTACTAATATATTTTCATTGAACTAATGAAATATTAATTAAGCTAATGAAATATTCTCATTAATATTTTCTTTCTTAGGAGCGATTATGATAAATTTAATTCCATGCAGATTTAGTTACAGTTTGGCAGTATGTGAACCTCTTCTTAGTTGGAGGTCCTTGACAAGAAAAATACCAATAAAAACGCATAGCTAATACACAAATGCTCGAAAGAACGATAATATAAAGACACAAAAAAACAAGAGAGCGCATCATTTAAAATTGGGAATGTAGTGCAGACAAAATGGTAGAATGTGGTAATTGATAAAAAAAGAAGTAAATAATGATAATGGCGGCCTGGAAGAACGAAAGGAATGTGGTCCAACAATATGGACTCGGAATAGGAGCAATACATTGGCGAATATCTTATCATGAGTTATCTCATTATTATAAGAAACTAATGAGGAGTTAGTCTTTGATTAGACCAAACCATATCCAATTAAATTGTGAGAAACAGTAATAAGTATGAACAAAACCCACTTAAAACAGCAAACCATGTGGTCCAGCTCAAAAAGCGGCACTAAAGAATATAAAGTGTAATCCCACAAAGCACACAGCCTATTTGAGTGAGTGAGTGGTCAATGTTTTGGTTTTATTATGTTCTAAATTTAAATGATCGGCTGAGTAGTGGGACTTGCTGACTATGCTTATTGTTTCATCTGATATGTTATTAGTATTAAGAATGTTTTATTGGACTATGCTATCTGCCTCTTTGCCTCCCATTTGCATCCTTGTTTAATATGTAGTTCCTTTTCTTTTTTTTATCCATAAAAATAAGAAAGGGTAAGAAAAATCCATTTGAACAGTTAAATCGGAAGTGATAAGTCTAAACTCGTATATTAATACATATAATATAGCCTTTTATAGATAAACAATTCACCTCCTTCGCTAATTAACAGTGTTCAAACAGCTTCAATTTGATTAAACTAATAAAAGTTTTAGTAAAATTTTTATTTTATCTTGGAAGTAACTGGGAAAATATAATGTTAATCAGTTAGTATAATTAATTGAGATCTTAATATTATGTATAGTATTTTTTATTAAAGAAGATAAAAGAATGAGCCTTATGGCTGGGAATTAATAGTTATTGTGTAGCACATAAAGAAGTTTGCATGTGTGAAATTTTGGATAATCTAATTGAGTTTCTGAAGGCCTCTTCATGGGCCAGTTCCATTAAGTGCTTACTTCAAGGAAACATTTCGTTGTATAAATTTTTGTAGTATATGTATAACATTGTTTTGAAAAAGGGACCACACCAGCTGGTCAAATCGGGTTTGACCGGAGTCGGTTATTGGTTCGGTCAATTTTCACACGGTTCTTAATCTGGTCAAAGATCGGACGTTGACCGATTGAATCGGCCGGTCGGATCGAAATCCGGTTGGTCTAATCAGTCGATTCACTTATCCTTGTTAAAAATAATGTTTTCTTATTTTTTACAATAGCCAAAATCAAAACCAAAACTTGTTATCCATTATGTCTACTACTCAACTACAAAAATTATTTTATATATATGTATATTTTATTTCTTTTATCATATCTATGTAAATTTTTTACTTAGTTTTAAATTACGTAATTACTTTATTTATTTAGTGTATTGTGTTCACCATATCTTATTTAAAAGTAATATTTATTTATTAGTTTATAAAAGGATATTGAATTTACAATATTTTTTTTTCATTAAATATATGTATTGATTTACAAATGTATTCTATAAACCTAAGTTTAAATATAATATAAAATGATTTTTACTAATTTTTCAATTTAATTTATAATATATGGTTTCATTCGAACCAAATATGAAAATAATTCAACCTTCATTTTTCATCAGATTGTATTGATTATTATATTGTATTTTTTATTTGAAGAATAAACTTTGTATATGAAGTCTTAACACTATTATTAATTATTGAAACAATGTAACTTATATTATTTGTTTGATATCAAATTATTAAAAATTTTAGTATTTGATAATTTAGAAAATTCGGTTTGATCATCGATTTAATATGGTTGAACCTTAAACTCATAACCTACCCTCTTCACCGGTTCGGGATTGAAAACCATGATGTATACACTTGAAATGGCAACTCATTTCAATATGAATTACAGTTTTAAATTAACTGAATTCTAAGGAAATTAGCTACTTTTAGATACCAGAATACATACTAATTGAGAAGCTCAGTTTTCTTTTAAACCATAATTTAAAAACTTGTGGAAAGTACCATTTGGGTGTAGCTCAATTGATACACATCTCAAAGTGGAGATTGGAGTCCTGGATTTGATACCCAACCTTTCCATAAATATAAATTCTTAAAAAAAACCTTTTCGAAAGTTTACTAGGATTGCTAAGGTGGACACATTAGTTAAGCAAATTCATATTTAAGCTCTGCTCTTACAAGTATAGTTTATAATTGTGTTAAATTAATTGAAACTGAACAATTAATCTGGAAAAAATTATGGCCTTAGTATCGAACCAATGACTTACTATAAAGCGGGCTCAACATTGCTCCACTATTAGCATTTATATGTAACAAAGATACAGTTGTTTGTCACGGAGTTAAATTAGTCGGCCATTGTTGCCCGGTTATTTGGTAGTTGACTTCTGTGTGGATATCTAAGATATAATTCGATATTATATGTTTCCTACCATTTATTCTCAAGTTTGAAAGTTATGTTTTCTCATAAAGCAAAATAATTGCAAATTGAGAGCTAACTTCTCTATAACTTTACTGTACTCTCCTTTTGGAAAATCATGGAAGCAAAATAGGCAGTACAACAAAATGCTATAATAATTGAATTGACTATGCACTTTCCAGCTGGCTTAATAATTGAAGCCAAGGCCTAAGCAAAGCCCAAATAAAAATGTTTATGCATATCAATCAATTCTAAGTAAAGTGAGGCCCGTATTCTGAATATTTAATGAGAATTTAATTTATAGATATGAATTATAGAATTGTACCCTACAACATGTATGTTGAAATTAGCCTACAATCAATAAATAGCTTTTCCTCTGCCTATAAAAGTGTTTTTGTTGTACTAAATATTAAATTGCAGTTTACAATATGTAACTTTTTTTTTGAAGAAAAAGTCCGATATCAACGCTCAAGCTTTGGGCATTCCAACTAGGTTGGCACCCCCAACCACGAGAGAGGAGACACGGCCAAAAGTATTAATAAAAGGTCATTCTCAAGGTGAGAATAACAAGATCAAGTACAAGCAATGAAGAGGTTCGGAAAATTAAAAACATCGCAAGCAATAAAAGGCAACGGCCTCCTTTTACATTTGAAAACGAAAAAACAAAAATGCAAACTAGAAAGAAGGATGTCCTCTGTGGTAGCTATTTTATCGAACACCATTCTATTCCTCCTTTTCCAAATGTTCCAAGCAATAAAGAACCAAAGGGATGTTGCAAACTCTTGATAGGGACCTGCTTTAAAGTAACTCCTCCAAGCCATGACAAAATCATACCCGGAGAAAGGAATAGTGAAAGATACCCCAAACAACCGAAATAAATCAACCCAGATAATAGAGCTGTTATGGCAGTGAAGAAGCGCATGGTGAGAGGTCTCCATCTCCTAGCAGAATGGACAAGAAGAATCGTCAAGGCAACCCCGGTGAACAAGAAATGACTTCATTGGAAGCTTACCGTGGAAAAGAAGCCAACCAAAGAAATGAACTTTTAGCAGGAGGCAAGCATTCCAAATAATCAAAAAATTAAGAGACGGAGCAGCCGTTTTGAGGGAATGAATAAACTTAGCATGATACCAGCTGGCCGAAAACCGATTAGGTCCTCCAACGTCTCAGATGAACCTGTCAACGTGATCACCAAAAGCCGGCAGCAGCTGACGAAGGGCATCACCGTTAGAGTCAGGGAAAAGGTTCGGGCAGGCCTGCAAGATCCATGTCAAGAGCTGATCGCAACGCTCTCTACTTGACAACCTGAGAAAACGCTTCCAGAATGGCCTGGGAGTTAGCTGATGGACTGCACAAAGCAGAACAACCTTCGCGTACCGAACAATGTTTTCGATTGCACAGGGAGAATAGGTTAGGAAATAAAATGGATAACGGTTGGTCAGAGGTCCAGTTGTCAAGCTAGAACGAGCAAGAATCACCATTACCAATTAACGACTTAACGTTAGAGATAAAGATGGTCCATAGTTGAACATCCATGATGCAACACTTCCTAATCCCTTCCAAATGTGCGATAAAGCTTTCGGTTTGAAGTCCTCGAAAGAAGACCATGATAAAAACCCATAGCGTTTCACGCAAATGTCAAACCAAAGAGAGCCATTATCTGAATCATGAATTCTCCAAATCCACTTCAATAAGAGACTACCATTCACAATCCTTAGATCTCTAATGGAGAGCCCTAGGTAATCTTTAGGGAGCGTAATAGCATTCCAACTAACTTTGCAAATCCCATTTGAGAGCGCGTTCCCTTTCCACAAGAAATTTCTCATAAGACAGACAAGTTTTAATTTGATCGACTTTGGCATATAGAAGAGTGAAAGGAGGTAAATGGGTAGGGTTTCCAATATCGAATTAATAAGCACAATTCTTCCCTTGTACTAGAGACATTGACCTTTCCATCTGGCTAATCGATTATGAAATTTCATGATCAACGGGTTCCAAGAGGAAATCGGGATTCTTTTCAAACAAAGAGGGATTCCAAGGTACGAAATGGGAAATCTTTCTACTTTGCAACCCATGAAATTAGCACAAGATTGGACAACGGTTTCATGAACATTCACCCCAATTAAAGAACTCTTGCTGAAGTTAATGCTAAGACCTGAGATCACTTCGAAGCAGCCCAAAATTCGCACAAAAGAGGGAAGAAGGGATGGGTCTTCCGGGAGGTAACATAAAGTGTCATCCGCAAATTGGAGAACCGATAAATCTTTGGTGGAACCTTGGATATTGAAACCCGGAAGAATCCCTTCATGGACACTAGCATCAAAAAGCTGCTTGAGACCTTCAATCGTAAGAATAAAGATGAAAGGGGAGATGGGATCTCCTTACTTAACTCCTCTACCCAGACGAATAGGCTCAGAAGGGATACCATTTATCAAAAGAGACGTTGTCAAATTAAGCCTACAATTGGATAACCAACGAATCCATTTATCATCAAAACCCATCCTCTTGAGGACTGCATCAATATAATTCCAAGAAATACTATCGAAAGCCTTATTGAAATCTAATTTCAAGGCTAGACACGAACTTTTCTGAGAGTGGATGGAATGCACCACTTTCGAAGTAAATTGGAGAACGATAAATCTTTGGTGGAACCTTGGATATCGTTGGTTATCCAATCGTAGGCTTAATTCGACAATGTCTCTTTTGATAAATGGTATCCCTTCTGAGCCTATTCGTCTGGGTAGAGGAGTTAAGCAAGGAGATCCCATCTCCCCTTTCATCTTTGTTCTTACGATTGAAGGTCTCAAGCAGCTTTTTGATGCTAATGTCCCTGAAGGGATTCTTCCGGGTTTCAATATCCAAGGTTCCACAAAAGATTTATTGGTAAGGCCAATCCCATTTTCTGATCATCACGAGGGATGAGAGATCATATGCTAACGTTGTGTCAAATCCTGGATCGAAGCCCAAAGTCAGTGGCCCTGGTTCGGTAAAAGTAGCAACTGATCCGTCTTCGGAATTAGCAATTGAAGTCACACCTTGGAAAGCTAGAGCTTCTGTGATCAAGGTTTTCAACATCTCTATCATTAGGATCATCTTCGATATTATCTCGGATCATGGTTTTTCCATCGATTTTGCAACCCCCATGGGGGGAGACCTTGTTGTTATTGCATTTAATTCGATTGAGGCGTTGGATGATTTTATGGCAGGAGATTGGAAGGTGATTCAACACCTTTTGGCTAATGTGGAAAAGCTTTCTTCTAATGTAGCTCCGTGGGAATGCCTGATGTTCCTGGACCTCATGGGTATTCCTCCGGTAATTTTTTGTGAGCCTTTAGTTCGGAACCTTGATTCGAGGTTTGGAAAAGTTCTCTCCATCAACTACGACTTTATGCGTCTTGGTAGGGTTGACCTGATCTCTTGCCTTATTTCTATCCCTCTACGAGCTTCTGCCAAGCTACTTATTTTGATGGTGGACAACTCCGAAGTTACGATTTTCACTTCTTTAAGGGTTGAGAATAACTTTAATGTGGGAAGGGATGCTGATGGTTCTGATGGAGTCTCGGTTAGCTCCGAGGAAAGCTTTTCTGATTTGCATTCTGATTCCAGTAGTAGCTCCCCTTCCTCGCTGAACTCGATCATCCCGAAGACCGCTCCTAACCTAGTTGTTCGCACCAACCCTGCAATCTCGGCAGTAGCATTTGGTCGAGCTAGAGCAGATTCGGCAGGTGTAGATTCTCGGCTTGAGGCAGCTTCGCTAGAGCAGGTGTTTCGGCAGCAATGAATTCAATTTCGAGGCAGCAATGTGATGAATTTCGACAAGTTTCCTCTCCCTCGGGCATGGATATTCTGAATATAAATAGATTGCCATTAAAAGATGCTTTTGAGGGGAGCAGTAACGAAGATTTGTTGACCTTTTATATGGGAAAAGCTGTTGGCTTGTTCGAGGATGATCATGTTGATGTAGTAGTGCACGCTCTTGAGGATAGAAGGTAGTAGGCTGCCTCATGTTACATTCCAAGGCTTTTCTCTTATCCTCTATGCCTTTAAACTTCATTAGTTGGAATTGTAGAGGAGGGATGCATTATGGTCCGAAGCAGCTTTTTATTCGGTCGTTGATTCGTAAAAGGCATTTGCATTTTTTTGTGCTTCTCGAAACGAAGGTGAGCACCATTTCAGATTTGTCTATTCGTAGTTTCTAGGGTCATAATGACTTTTCTTCTTGTGTTGTACCTTCCACTGGCCTTTCAGGTGGCATTTTGATTTCTTGGAATTCAACTTTGTTGATTGAATCTATTTTACATTTGGCTGAGAGATGGGCTATGATCCGTTTCGTTTCTAGCGAGTTTGACATTGTGGCGGTATGTCTCTACGGATCTACTTATTCAGTCGAGCGTTTTATTATGTGGGAGATTTTATCATCTTATATTTGTGCCCTTGATTGCGTGATTTTATGTGGTGATTTTAATGAAGCGTTTCACAGCTCGGATTGTATGAGTGAGGGTTTTTCTAATTCGATGATACAGTTTAGAGACTTTGTTGACAACAACTCTCTTCATGACCTCCCTTTGTCGGGAAGAGACTTTACTTGGTCCAATAGGATTTCTTTTTCTCAGAATTGATCGGGTTCTTATTTCAGGAGGGATTCTTGATTTTTGGCCTTCGATTCTTCTTTCGACCATTGATTCTTCGCTTTCGAACCATTTTCCTCTTTTTTTAACATCGCACCCGGTTACTTTAGCAAAGCAGAAGCCATTTTGTTCTCTGAATTGTTGGTGGGACAACGTCGATTTCCTTCCATTCATTACTAGAAAATGGAAACGCATTTGCACCCGATGGCATTTGAAAGATCTTGCTTTCAAGCTGTGCCGCCTTCGTGATACTATTCGGCCTTGGCATCTCAAGAGCTTTGGAGGCCTGGATCACAAGATTAGAAAGCCGGAGGTTAAGGTGGCCTCACTTACCTCTAGTTCAGCCTCTAGACCTATTATGGGGTTTGCGGCCTCGGAGCTCCAGTCAACTAAATCTTCTCTCCTTGAGTGTCATCGTAGTTTAGAAAAGATGCGACATCGGCAATCTCGGGTTAATTGGACTGTGTTGGGGGATGATAACTCTGGCTTCTTCCACCGTGTTGCTTCAGCCAGATTCAAGGGGAATCGTATTTCCCATTTGGACATCGACGGTTCACTCATTACCGACCCGGATCAGATTATGTCAGCTATCACAAGCTTTTACTGTAACTTATTCTCTAAGAAGGAGTCGGTGCCTTTTTCTCTATGTGGTATGGGGTTTCGACAGCTTAATGAGGATTCTAATGCTCCGTTGATTGCTCCTTTCAGAGTAGAGGAGATTTGGTCAGTAGTTTGTGATTGCAACGAAGGGAAAGCGCCAGGACCGGACGGGTTTAACAATATGTAACTGACGAAGAGTTACTTAAGTAACTGTCTTAAGCAGGCAGGCTGCACTCTAGGTCGCGGCTAGGAGAGGTCACTAGACCAACAGCGTCAAACCAAAAATAATAATAAATAGGATTGTTTTTATAAAGATTAAGTAATTAATTTTATCTAATTTAACAACCAAGAAAATGCAATAAAGTAAATAAAAGGGAGGGGATTTGGTTGTGATTTGTAGTTAAGACTAAAAATGAAACAAAGTGTAAATAAAATATGAGGAAATAAGGTTTTCGGTGAAATTGTTTCTTCAGCTTGCGTAGAATTGATCATGAACAAAGGAATAATCTTACTCTTCAACCAACGGATTTAATCGCATTGATTCATATGTACAATTAAATATCTTTTATTAAATTAGATAAAAAAGACAATCATCATGTATTCAACCCCTTAATTTTATGATAACCATATACCCATCATACAAGATTTAATTGCAAAATTGACATTAAGATATGAAGATTCAATTACTATCAAACTAATCACCCAGCATGAAATAATTTGATAGACTCAATCACAACAACGAATCCCAACAATCTGTTCATTACCACATATCAATTATAAAAATACCAATGAATTTATAAAGGAATAACAATACATCAAATAGCCAAAAACCTCAAGGGGCTTTACTTGATATCTCAACCCAAATAATAATGAAAATAAGCAAAATATAAATTGAGAATTGAAGAAAAAAATCATACAAACGAGTCCCACAATCCAACTATGACTGTAGCAATTAACGGGACTGATCACTCATAATTGGAGAAAACAAGAAAAGTGTTGGATTCTGAAGATAATTTAGTTTTGTAAGTTCTGAGTTCAGAAGCAAATTACCTCAAAAGCCATAGAACACGTCAGCAGAGTTATGGATCTTCAGAAGCAATTAAAAGTCAGATGAGGTATTCAATATCTCAGAAGATCACTCAAGACTTAGAACATCAAAAAGCCCTTCAGAGGATCGTAAAAGGTCAACTCAGTCTTTCGATGCTAAAAATCAAGAAAGTCGATTTCGCATTTAATGCCACTGCACTCTCTGTTCTTCAATCCACTACATGACAAAAGTTGTTGTGAAATCAAGAACAAATCTTACCTACTAATCTGATACGTATCTGCTATACAAAGTGGACCCCCTAAATCAACCTGATACAGCATAGCTAGGTCATAGTTGGATGAACTACTCTAATGGATTGTTAATGAAAATAAGTTTGGGAGACAACGACAGAATTCCTGGCAACGGTAAAAAAATCAACGGAAACATTCTTTTCCTCTATAAAAGGATGATTTCCACCATTGAAGAAGGTTGCCGAATCTTAACAAAAGAATTCAAGAGTGAACCAATTCTCAATCTACTTGCAATCTTCTTCTAGCAAACATTCAAATCTCATCTGTTTGTACTTGAGCTAACTGAAATAAAGTTCAGAAGTTCATAAAAATCATTTACTTATAAACTGTTGTAAATCACATTAAGCTAAGGGTAAGTTAGTGTGCGGGAGCTTGAAAATCTCATAAGGAAGGTGCTTAAGAGAGAAGAAACTCAGAGCCTCAGATACAGAAGGACGGTACTCCTGTATTGGTATAACTCATCATAGGCAAGATTGTTGGAAGGAACTTCAATCTTAAGTTGTAAAGAGTTTGCTTTTCATCAGAAGAAAAGCCACTAGTGAATTAAATCTTGGATAAGAGATTCCAAGGACTGGATTAGGCAGAGATTGAACTAGGATAAAATCGTTGTTTGCATATTTCCTTACTTTGCTCTATTTTAGTGTTTATTTAATTCAACAACTAAAACACTTAAATATAAAAAGGAGATTCTGAGTAAAGAATAACTGCTGAGAAGCATTCTCAGAAGCAACCTTCTGAAGAATATAGTGAACTCTCAAAAAGAGTCATTCACCCCCTCCGACTTATTTTATCACTCTGCTGGGTCCTACAAAAAGTTTTATTGAAAGCATTAAGAAAAATAGTAACAAGTCTGAAAATTCCAGCCCTAATATTCAACTATAAAATATATTACTTCCTCCCTCAAGATAGAAAAAAGTTAATCATAATCCTAATTGGATATGGACTTGAGTAGGAATGAAATTCTAACTAATTAAGTAAAAAAGTTCTTGAAAATAACATCATGAATAGATAAATTCTATTTTAATACTACTTATTCGGTTACCATAAAACTCTTGAGTATATAAAATTGAAAGATGATGGAATTCGATCCTGAAGATGACTCTTCGTGGGGAGAGAAACTTTGACCTCAGATTTTTCCATAAACGGAGTCTAAATTTGAATATGACCACTACACACGAAAATGTAGTCTTTTTTTATGTTTCCAACGCATCTTGAATCAATCCAATAAGATATCGTATAAAAGAGTTACGGCTAAAATAAAAAATCTGTCCAGAATGCTCCGTATATGCACGGTTAAAACCCGAATTACCTAATACAAACAATTAGATCCAAAATTAGTATCAACACCTAAAAACACATAAAATAACATTAATAACGTGTAAAAATAACATTTCATCCGTAACCAAGTCACCAAACTAAACTTGAGATATGGATAATACTATAACACTAAATAATAATTATCTCATAACTATACTAGATGTTGGTTAATTAACTAAAGGCATGACAGCATTACTATCTAACTGTAAATTCACATGCCACCGTCTACTCCATAAAGCAGGCATAGGATAGGGTAGGATGCACCCTCAAAAGGAGTTTCAAAAGGTCCTAAAAATCACAAGCACACGAGCTCTCTTAGATAACAGGTTTCAGTTGTTTGTGTTATTTTACCACTTTCAACTCTATGTACTTTATATATCTTCAACAATACATAATAATGCATTTAACAAGTCCAACCACAATAATTTGTTTGAACAAATTATCAACGAACAAAGAGTTTGTGCAACTACAAGTCAAAAAAATTACTAAATTTTCATTCCGCATCCATAATTTTAGATACGATCTAGTAAAATTGTTGTTAATTACAACTCAATGCCATATCTAAGAGCAACTCCAACCACATGTCAAATGTGGGGTTGGAGGAGAATTGGCGCTAATTCTCAGCATAAAAAATAGGTGCTGCTACAGTAACACGTCATTATTGGCGTGCTACTGTAGCAGCACCAAATAATTTTATATTATTTTTTTTTCTTTTGTTAGTTTTATTTTATATATTTATTTGATTATTGTTTTATTTTGTAAATGTTTTGTATTAACAAACAAAAGTGTAATATAATTTGTTATAATTTCGTAGGTTTTATTTTGTGTTATGTAATTATTAATTTATTTAATAATTTTGTAAATATGGTATTGTAAATTTAATTTTATTTTTGTTGTACCTTTATTTTTATAATTATGTTTTAGTGTGAAATTGTTGTATTTTTATGTATTTCAATAATATGTTTATGTTAGTTTATTGTGTTGTTTAATATCTATTATTTATAATATTATTTTTTATTTTTATTAAATTAAATTTTTTAAAAAAATTTTATAATATTGTAAAATGGTTTATAGAAATAAATATGTAAATATTTATATTTTAATTTGCAAGTGGTTATGTTAATTTATATATATATATATATATATAGAATTTAATAATAATAAAAGTTAGGTAGAAAGTAATAAAATAATAATATTTTAGTTTGGTGTAAATTTTGAAATCAATGGTTGGAGATGTGTACATTGTAGCAATAAAAAATTATAAAGAAAAATAGAATTTGATGTGAAAAAATAAAAGATAGGTTGGAGATGGTTTAATGACAACCGCGTCAATTCAAACAAATTTTGGATTCGGTTTATGACAATTATATGTTTTTTCGTCAAAATTTGCATGACATCACAATTATAAGTCAGACTAAGTGCCAATATAACATAATTGTTTTAAGAGTTAAATTTTATCGAATAAAAACAAAGTAATTACATTAACTCATTCTAAAACTAAGTGGTGTTAAATTATAAACTTTAATAATTTGAATTTATTTTTAATTGCGTTGTCATTTTGTTATTTTAAAGGATAGATCATAGAACATAATTAAATTATCAATCTTCATTTTCCCGTCCCATTTACTTTGTTCCTCATTTAAAAACGGTTATGTATCAATTTAAATTTTATATTTTCAAATTTTGTATTTTTCC
>CATIWQ010253725.1:0-10600 GCA_949673415.1 Euphorbia schlechtendalii | reverse complement strand
AGGACTTATTCGAGATTTGCATATAAAACTCATAGTAAGAATACCATTAGATATTACTCCACTTAAACTTATCGGAAGCATTAAACTAAAACTATATAACTTATACTAATTCATGTTGCATCGAAATATATATTGAAACTTCCTTGGAATGTTGCTTTCGAATGTTACTCACCACTCATCCTTGCCAAATTGATAAATGTTGTGCACTAACATCAAACTTGTAAACACCTAACACACACAATAACCTTGGATAAATGTTAGTAAAGTATGAGAATTGATAATGTATAACTGATAAAAATATCAAAAAAAAATTTCAAATTCTTTGATTTTTTTATTTTTATTCAATTTTTTTTGGATTTTACTTTACGAGATTTTTACGAATGTCCCCCACACTGAAGAACACAATGTCCTCATTGTGAGACATTATAAAAATCAAATACTAAACTAAAGCTAGTCTAAAAATGGAATTGAAAAAGATAAAGTAAAGAAAAGAATTAACCCATTCTATTGCGACGGAGAATTCGGGAGACTAGGAGTGAATTGACAATTTTGTTTTCTAAAGAATGAAAGTAATTTCTGAAGCATCTATTTATTACTTTTCTTTAGAATCTTCATGTCTTTCTTCATCACTCCAAGTTTCGCTTGGCAATTATCCAATTTAAGTTGCATGCTTGCCTTCCAATCTTCCAGAGCTTCTTCGTCTTCTTCATCATCTTCTTCTATTTTGGTCATCGGGGCTTTTCCTTTGCGATGGCTAACGGTTGGATTTTATGGTCTGACGGAAGAATCTTCTTGAGTTACGTTGAGTTTCTTGGTGCGGTTGGAGTAGGAATAAAAAGAATATACACCATTGTGTTCCTGGAGTAGTCCTGTGTTCTTCAAATAAGTCCCATCCATGTAGCGAAAATACTCTCCCGGCTGTTGGGCATAAGGGAGTTCACCTTTTGCTCCCAAGATTATGGTAGTGATAATCTCGGTCGCTCCAATCTTGCTTCTCATGCTCGTTGAGTTCTTCTTCATCATATCCCATATGATATCCATGAATTCTGCTTTTTGCTTCATCAAAGCACAAGAAAGAATAAACAAGTCTTTCTTTTGGACCTTTGTATTCTCTACTCGATAAGTAGAAAGGTATTTGTGGAGAAGAAGAACTCATTCATCCTTAATGAGTTTGTTAGGAGAATTTTTGGGGTCGAAGACTCTCTTACCTGATAAATTTGCCCAAACTTGATTAGGTTGAAACGAATCCATCATGCTAGATGAATTTGCTATCTCGAAACTGAACCAATCACCCATCATCTCTCTTGTGACGATGTATTGTTATCCTTGATTCCGGAATTGTATTGCCCTCTTCCTTGAATCTTCGAAATCGAATGTTACCAAACACTCAAGAATCCAATCTCATCTTTTAGGAAAGTGCAAAGTCACAAATCTTGTAAGACCAAGAGCTGAAAGGTAAACTTCCATCTCTTCACCGAGATTCAGAGTTTCCAATAAGACTAGATCGAGGAATATCATACCGGTGATATCCAATTTGCTTAGCTTTTGAAATCTCTTACCCTCTTCTCTTGTCCTCAATGAGAAAGGACAATCAAATTCTTCTTGAAATGATTGAGCTCCTCTCTTTTATGCTGCTCTTTTCACACGAGTCATATTGGTTTTGAAGTAAAAGGCTTGAAAAGGTTTAGATGCTTGAATATAGAAGATGAGAAAATCAGAAATTTTGAAGGCTTTTTAGAAGGTGTGGTGGCTAGGGTTCAACTTGGACCTATTTATAGAGGTTTAATGGGTCTCTAATTGGTCATAAATGGGATTATAGTCGTTTAGGCTCAAAACTAGCTGTTAATGGTGATTACAAACATCTGTCGCGTGTCAGTTCACGATCTGTAATGGTATATTTTGCTCTTGTCGTGATCGCAAAGGACTGTCACGATCGTGACCTTCTTCAAGATAGAAACAGAATGTTTTTATATCCAGTGTTCACGAGCGTGAATTGTGTCGCGGTCGCGATCTTCTTTATTCTTCAAATTTCGTCAATTTTTAGACTTGTACCTATAAAAACTTAGAAACACAAACAAACTTTGTTAAATATAAACGTAAAATATTTACTATTATACCTTGAGTAATCATGGTGATGATAGCAATTGAACATCAACGTCTTGTTGTTCAAATTTATTTTCATTTATAAATACAAATATTTACAAGCAAACATAATAAAAGAAAATAATCAAACAAACAAACACAAATAATACGAAACACAAAACAAGTTTAAATCCACCAATACAAATTTTCTAAATCGTGAAAAGATAAGAGAACTATTCATGGGGGAAATGATCCTATTAATCGATTAATCTCATAGTAACATTCCCTTAAATCTTGCTCGACATCAACTAGTAAAGCTAGAATGCCTTCGATTTTTCTACGGATTGAAATTTATCCTTCCATAAGGTTATTTAACCTTCCTTGGAGGTTGGAATTTCTCTGTTCCTCTTCTTGTACATTTTCCCTTTCTCTTTCTCGGTCTGCTTCCACCCTTTCTTCCCATGGTCTCCAATTATAAGTTATCCATCTACTCCAATGCACCTTATTAAGAAATTTTTCTCAAAGAAGACTTCCATCATTAACTCCGGAATTACGTCTTCACTAGTGAAAATTTATGTAAAATAGGGTAATCTTCCTACTTGTCCCAACAGATTTTCCATTGTCTAGCACCAATATGCTATCCTACCAGGATCAATTGTGGCAGATATAAGAGTCCCCATCATAATCCCCGATACGTCCACAGATAAGCCATTCCAAACCACTTCCAAGATAAACAATTCTTCAGGAATGATCGTGTCAGAACTAGATCTACTGAAAAGCGCACTACTTAGATAGAAGTGTAAAGCAAGCAAACAGGGGTCTCGGATCCACCGGCTATAGGCAGATTCCTATTTGTAATCATCTTTTCCAGTAAGGCAATTCCATGTTGGTAGTGGATCCCAACCAGGAAGCATTTTGTGGTAACAATCTTTTGGGAACCCCAAATTCTGCTCCAACTTCTTCCTTGACAATTTATACTTCTTTCCTTGATGTCGATACTCTAAACAGTTCATCTTAGAATTCATCCATACTAACGAAATCAACATTTCTTTATAGTTATCTTCACTGTTCCCAATATTCATAGAGGAATAGAGAACCATGTTTAGGATTCCAAGATAATACATTACCCTCTCATAGATTCCTAATTGAATGAAGCTATTCTTATTAATGACATAAGAACTAGTGAAATCTGCATCTCTGATGGTTTCGAAATGATCACCTTCCTCTCTAGAGTGAATAGGAAAAGGCGCTTCATACCATTCTTGCAGGTCTGAAGGAGGAATAAGAACATATTTGTTTGAGTGAACCATTTTGATGAAAAAGGATTGACTGATTTCAAGGTTTAGAATAGAAGTTTTGATTGAAAGGAAAGGAATTTTGGATATTTGAAGTATAAAGTTATGAGAATTATATCCTATATGTAGAATTTTAAAGAAGCAGTTGAAAAATTGCAAAAACTGCTGCAGTTTTCGCTCACGTCGCGATTGTGAGTATACTAAAAACAAGAATTAGAAAGTTTTGTAGGGAATTCACAAGCGCGATAGACAGTTGCGAACACGAATAGGAAAAATAGAAGAAAATTTTCTATTTTTCAAGAATTGAGGTGGAATATTATGATATATCACCTCCAAGATGATTATTTCATAATCTTTTCACATCTAGAATGAAAATTAGAAAACTGTATGGTAAAAGAAATACAATAAATAAATATAATTGATTTCAAGAAAGTATTTACCTTCCCCGGATAATTCGATCCTTAGAACATAGTTGCCTTCCCTGGCAACGGCGCAAAAAACTTGTTCGCCACTTTTCTACTAATAAAATTAATAGTTTGTTTACAAGATTCGGCTATATATCAACAGTGCCAAAAACATGTTCACGTGAAATATAAGTGTTGTCAATACCCCTTATCAAAATAGAAAAATAATGATAACTGCAAGTATACAGTTGCGATGTAGTTTTAAAAGATATCGATCCCACAGGGAAGGACTAGGTCTAAAGTTCAACAAGGAAGATAAAATACAGAAAATAAAATAAGTTTGGTATTTTGGGTAGAAGGGTTAGAATGAAGAATGAGTAAATATAGGTATGAAAGATTAGAGAATCTAAATATATATAGATTTTCCCTACGAAATAAGGATAGTAGAGAAAGCATGCAAGTTCAACAAAGATGTTACGATTCACTAAACTAATCTAACAGACTCGGTTCTAAATATTCAGATGTTCAATTATTTGTCACAGAGAAACACATGAAATGAATTTTCTAAACCTAGCACAAATGAATTAAGACAGTTATATAAACCTGGATAACATCAATACTATGCTTAGTACTGGTCTCTCTCACATAGCCATATTTAGCAATTTACCATTCCAAAAATGTTGGCTCACTAAA
The DNA here is from genome assembly GCA_949673415.1 of Euphorbia schlechtendalii. Classification (NCBI taxonomy): domain Eukaryota; kingdom Viridiplantae; phylum Streptophyta; class Magnoliopsida; order Malpighiales; family Euphorbiaceae; genus Euphorbia; species Euphorbia schlechtendalii. Next base: position 6,126 of record CATIWQ010253725.1, on the reverse strand, counting down.
CAGTGTTATATCATAGATCCAGTGATTATACATGATATTGTTAACTCCAAAACTACTCTTAAAATAAACTCCAACGTATATTATTTGATTAACATAAAAGACTTAACACAAAATACAAATTATGACACATAGACATATCATAAACTTTGAAATAGAAAGTATAAGCAGAAAGCAAACCAAAGTTGTAAGGCATGCAAGTGAAAGCTAAAGTTGATCAAACCATATCCACTCTTTAATGGGAGTCGTCAATTCCCATAATTCCTGCGTCTGCTTTGAATTTGGTCTCGGCTCGTACAGAACCTCTGCTAGGATGCTATTCTTTGCGAATATTGAACAAACGAATATTGAAGAACGAAAACTTTTATTGATATTATTTACAAGTACACTTATACAACAATTGCTCGAGAATATAGAGAAATCTAGTGATCTAAACAAGGATTCGAATCACTTAAACATTTTCTCACTAACACTTATGAACCTAGCGAATTCTCTATCTATACACACACTATATGTGAACCTGATCTTCTTACCACATCCACTCTGCACTGTGATGCATGAAATTGTAAGGTTTGGAACCCTATTTATAGAGTTCAAAGGGTTACGTCTATCCATACAAAGAGTGGCATCCATTGGTGAAAGATTACATCACTTCATAATGATTGGTTGAGAACCTTTGATTTAATCCACAATGGATAGGCACTTTTTCATGATTGGTTGACTTCAGATAAGTGTCTTTTCATTGGTAGTTGATGGCTGTTGATCATGCTTATCTGGCGGTTGGTAGTTAAGAAGATAAAATAGAAAACCGTCCAAGTCGCGACCGTGATATACATGTCGAGACCGTGAATCTTTGATTGGGAGAATTCTATTCTGAAGAAGAATAAGTCACGACCACGAATGATTGTTGCGACCGTGAAATGCATTTTCTTCAGAATTCTCCTTGCAACTTCACCGATCTTTGACAGCTTTGATCCTAAGCCAAATCTTTAAGTTCCACGCATCTTTTTGTACCTTTTTCACTCTTTTTTCATAGAATTCCACTTTAGATCATTTTACTCCCAAGATTTACCTAGTATCTGCATTTGCATAAAAAATAACTACATACCATTTGAAATCTTTTATATGAAGTATAAAAATGACTTAAAATATAGTGTTTAGTGTGTAAAATTAATATGATAATAAGTGTAATTATACACTTATCAGTATTTTAACCATGCTATGTGTTCGATCAAAATTGAAAGATGCAAGCTAAACTGAATCTGAATCTAAACCTCAGTCTTCACTTGAGTAAGTTTACAGAACCCCCTCTAGACTGGCCACGATCGAAGAAATGCAGACCAAGTGATGAGAAGGCCTTTTCCAAACAAAGATACATAGAGAGATGATCAGACCATGCGCATAGTACTCGTGTTGCATGATGCAAATGCATGAGATGTCAATGTTATAGCTGCATTCCAAAGGCTTAACGTGCTATGATACGAAATAATCATGTATTTGTCAATCCATTTGAAACAAACGGGTTAGTCGTTAGATAGTGTGATAAACACGAAAATGAAACCCAACTTCTAGGAGTGGATTTGAGATTTGTACAACATCCATGTGACATCGTGTCATGAGTGGTGTAAATGAAATGAGGTGACAAGTTACCCGCGTGGTAATAGGTCAATAGGTTGAGATTATGTACTATGACTAGATCTCATGGAGTGAAAAGGTCAAATTGATTTTGGGTAAGTAGTTTGACATACCCTAATGAAATCGAAAACATGAAAATAACCACTGTATGTAATTATTACATAAATTATTTGGTAGTTTTTCCCAATTAGGGCGAAGTTTCGGATGCTAGTGTGGTCATCGCTTTTTGAGGGTATACGGTGATGCATGAATTATTACCCCATGTGAGCAGATGGTTTGGGTGTCAAGTGTATACCTCGAAGATTGGTAAGGTAAAGCTTTCGAAATAAGTTCACTTTGTGTGGGCTTAGGTTCGAATGTCAATATGAACATCACGCTATTTCGGAAAATATAGTTCGAGTAGGCATTTACCACGTTTGGGCTACAAGTTTAGATGTCAAGTTGACATCTCATAGGGGAAGATGTTAAGAATGTCATTGCCCTGTGTGGGCTAAGATTCGAATGCCAAGTGAATATCGTGCAAAAATTCGGGTATAAAGGTATGTTCACCCTGTACCGGCTAAGGGTCAGATGTCAAGTGGACATCACGCTAAAATGAGGGTATGCTCGCCCATGATGGGCTAAGAGTCGGATATCAAATGGAATTCATGCTAAAAGAGGTAAATGATGTTTCATGGTTCTAATTGGTTTATATTGTCCTAGGGTGACACGATTTTGAGTGTCGACTAATCCTAAGTGTATGTGACACCGATTTGTTATCATGATGATAAGAGCATGATACCATTTTTCATTTATTTAGTTTTAATATCATGAGTGTGTGTGTTTAAGTGTCTGCTTTAAGATTCGTGGTTAGCATGACACATTTGTATAATGCATGATGAATCGAAAGTAGTAAACACATAGCACATAGCATGCAACATTCAATCTTCCAACCATACAACTTCTGCGTGTAGGATTTTTGGCTAGTCTCTATCCTAAGTTTGGTTCACTTGGTACCGCAGAGGTGCTAAGGAGCACACTTGTAAGAAAAATATAATGCAATTGCATTTTTGGGTAACACCCTAAGGAAAATGCCTATGGCTTATTTAAATGAAGTTTGCTTTTGGGTTGCTAATGTAGATAGTTCTTGTTGCACTAAGATACACTCCAATCCTCTCCCCAAATAAGTTCGAACAAGGGCGGTACATTCTGTATGGCAACAAGTGCTCCACTGACTCCATGCACTCTCTTTTCTCAAGGAGGAAGAGTTGTACAAGAGCAAGCTTCGCGGTAATAAGGCACCCTAAACTTAAGGGCTAATCCCCTCAACTGCAATGTGATATTATGAATATGTCATAATTAAGAAAATACGGCATAAAGTTAACAAAAATTTTAGGCACTTATCCAAGATCTAAAAACTTAAAAAAATTTCAAGAAAATATTCCCTAGTGAAGTCGCCACAGCAAGTAGACGACACGGATGCGATGGGCCGAGAGCATGCTAGGTAATAGGCGCAGTCCACTGGGGTATTTTTGTGAAAATAAAATATTGGGTCAAGGACCCAAAAATGTTGGAAAGAGAAAACGAAATCGATTTAGATTGTCAAAACCCAAAATCATTATCTCGTAGTTTAGAGTCGCCACTTGGCTAAGCTCTTCCAGGAATTAAAATCATGTGAGGCTTAATGTTCGGGGGATAACCCACTAAGACACGGAGATTCGAGTTCGGGATAAGTTGCTTACTTCTTATTCGATCACATTAAATTACATATACAGAAAACTATGCTTCTTAATTATGCATATTCGAACTTAAGTCATTTTCGAGTTTATAATATGATTTATTGCGAATGCGGAAAGTGATAAATACATACATAAAACAGTAAACAAATGCTGGAAAATAAAATAATAAATTACAAAGCCTCCGGGGATGCAACCACCCGCCTAATCTATAAATTACATTCTTCAAAATTTGCAATACCCGAAGGAAAAATAAAATACTAGGCATATATCTAACCTAATCTACCTGCATCCATAGAAGTTAGCACAAGTGATATTGGACAACACAAATATTTGCACGTGTGTTCGATTTAATATTGAGGAGGCTTGTGCGACCTAATTTAAAAAGTCAAAATGTTTAAAAATTATTGTTTTATGAAAAACAATTCATTTTTATACACAGGTATGTTGCTCGTTTTTATTTAGTGAAAATGATCGCATGGCAAAAATGTGAGGTATGATATCCGGGAATAATTTTAATTCCCTTCGTGGGGTGTTCTAACATGTATATTGAGGAACTTTCATAATTAAATAAATAAATTGAATAAATAAATAAATATTAAATAAAAAGAAATGAAATAAATCCTAGGTCGAGATTTAGAAGTAAAGAAAATACAAAAAGCATAGGAAAAAACAACTCTAGGAGAGGCTTACCCTTTTGCCGCAAATCCACATCGACGAATTCGCTGGATCTCCGGGAGCGCTCCTCTTTCATTTTGATTTGTTGTTCGCGACATGAATTTGTTTTAAAAATAATCAGATTAGGAACCCAAATTGGTTTTAGGCTCGAAAATATCTAAAGATTTTTAAAAAGAAGATGAAAAAAAAGTTTGCATTGTTTTCGAACAAAAATTTCATTCTCTTATTAGTGTAAATTTTGCTAAAACAATTCCGGTCCTCAATTCTGAAAATACTCCCCTATTTATAGGAGGTAAAAGTCCAGTCGAGTCCATCGACGGATCGACAAGTCCACCAGGTAGACTATATGAACTACCTTTAGCTATTCAGACTAAACATGACCAATTGTCATGTGATGAATCATAACTTACGAGTTTGCATTTTTGTATAATGTTTTTTATACTAGACTTCTCTATACCAAAAATCTGGTATATTGAACATCATATCAAATCGTAAACTTGTATAATACGCATTATATCACTTGGAAAAAATTACATATAAAGAAATCTGGTATAATGAAAATTATACTAAATTGCAAACTCGTATTGTATGAATTATACCAATTTTAGTTTTCAATAATTTTTGTCGATATCGAGTTGGATCTTGTTTTAAAAATAAAAATGAAACGAACAAAATATTCTAAAGAATTGTTTCGAAAAAATTAATGGTTCGAATGGTTCGAGAGATATGATCGTTTTAAGTTAAGAAATTCAAACTAATTAAAAGAAATAAAATAAAGATAAAATTGTTGTTGATAAGTGTGAACATATTATAATTGAATCTAATTAGTTAGAGCTTTTACAGTTATTAATAATTTGCCTAAAATATGTTGTTCTATTCCTGCATTTATGAAAAAAACACTTACAAATTTATATGGGATGAGTCTAACTATTCCTCTCATCTTAGATTCAACCATCACATGCATCTCCCAACTAAATAAAATATGATTGGGAAAAAAATTAGCTAAATGCATATGTTGCCCCTCAACTTGTCACTAATATTCATGCGCCACCCTAAGATTTCAAGTATTACATTTTCTCCTATGAACTTGGCAAAACTGACACAGTTTGCTCTAAATAATGCCAAGTGTTTGTTTCTGGTTACTTGACTTTTCAATGATTCATTTTTCTTAATCTTTCTCTCTAAACTAGAAGCATACACATAATCGGTGCACTTTTTGCAAATTATAGAAATTATTTGGAACTTTTGAAAATTGAGAGACGCGTAACTTTAACTACCAAGTTGGGTGGGTTACGAATGCACTTAGCCAAGTAAATTTGAAAAAGACAAAAGTGCCTGGTGATTTAATCAGGGTATACTTCAAGATCATATCTTGTGGTTTGAATGATTTAGAAAAAATTATCTTTGTGGAACTTTTTTTTGACAAAAGGAGAATGTGGTTATAAAATTTTGCAAACAAATGATAAAAATATTTTTTATTATAAATAATATGTGACAATTTAAAATATCTATAATTTAATCATATTATTTATGAATCAAGTAATTTTCGAAAAAAAATTCATTTTCTTACGATTTCTTGAAATTATCATCAAATTTTAATTATGAAATATGTGCATTGCTCAAAAAAATTTCTAATTTTATCATTACGGTTTATTGAATTTTTATGAACTAACCTATAAAATTTTATTTGAAAACAGATAAAATTAACTTTTTTGTGTAATTTCAAATTATGGATCCATTTTTTTCATATCTATCAAACTTTTGAAACTGCAAGAACCATTTTGAAATTACAATACATTAAATTTACACATTTAAATTTAATTATAAAAACAAAGAAACAAAACCATCCAAAATCTAAACCCTTTTTTGCACGGGAATAACTGCATCAATATGTATAGCATATGAAATACAACAGTGTTTTGCACTTGTACCTACTTGTATGAAATACAGTGTGTGTATATATATGTATGTATGTATGTATGTGTGTGTGTGTGTATACACACACACACATACACACACACATACATACATACATACATACATATATACATACATATATATATATATATACACACACACACACACACACATATATATATAA
>CATIWQ010253680.1:0-13584 GCA_949673415.1 Euphorbia schlechtendalii | reverse complement strand
CTCCTTTCCTAAACTTTACATTATTTTATTTTATTTTCTTTTTATTCTACTTCCCTATTTGATCTTTAGAACTAGTCCTTCCCTATGGGATCGATATCTTTTAAAACTACATCGCAACTGTATACTTGCAGTTATCATCATTTTTCTATTTGAAGAGGTACTGACAACACCTATACTTTATGTGAACAAGTTTTTAGCACCATTGATATATAGCCGAATCTTGTGAACAAACTATTAAAATTATCAGTAGAAAAGTGGCGAACACATTGCGACATACCCTAATAAGAATAAAATGGAGACAACTACCATATGTAGCTATTAAATGAATGATTTGGTTATTTTCCCCAATTAGGGCGGAGTTTCGGATACCCATGTGGTCATCACTATTTGAGGGTATGTGGTGATGCACTAATCATTGCCCTGTGTGGGTGGATGGTTCTGGTATTAAGCATATACCCTTGAAGATTTAGTAAGGTAAGGTTTTTGAAATAAGTTCATCCCGTGTGGGTTTAGGTTTGGATGTCAGCAGGGTCATCACCTGATGTGGGGAAAATGGTTTGGGTAGATATTTGCCTTATTTGGGCTATGTGGTATGTGTGATTGCGCCGTGTGGGCCATGAGTTGGACGTCGAGTGGACATCTCAAAGATGATGTGTGGGATATATTATTGTCCTTTGTGGGCTACGTGTTAGATTTCAAGTGGACATCACACAATAAAAGAAAGGTATGTTCGCCCTGAACGGGCTAAGAGTCGGATGTCAAGTGGACATCTCGTTGGGAAGGTGAAAGTGATGTTTCTAAGTGGTTTTATGTTGTCCTAGGGAGACATGATCTCAAGTGTCAACTAATCTTAAGTGTATGTGACACCGATTTGGTATCATGATAATGATAAAAGGCTATGTTAGCATTATGAGTGTGTTCGTTCGAGTGTCTGCACTAAGATTCGTGGTTAGCATGATAGTGATAAATTGAAGGTAGTAAACACATAGTACATATCATGCAATGTCCAATCTTCCAAACATACAATTCTCGTCCATAGGGATTTTAGCTAGTCTCTATTCTAAGTTTGGTTCATCTTAGTACCATGAAGATATTAAGGAGCGCACCTACAAGAAAAATATAATGCATGGTCGTTTGTTGGGTAACACCCTAGGGAAAAGCCTATGGTTTATTTACATGAGGTTTGTAAATGGGTTGTTGATGTAGAAGGTTCTTGTTGTACTAAAATACACTCCAAGCCTCTCCCCAAATGGGTTCGAGGGAGGTACATGCAATATGGCAGCAAGTGCTCCACCCGCTCAAGTACTATCTTTTCTCAGGAAGGAAGATAAGTACAAGAGAAAGCGTTGCAATAATAGGGTACCTTAGACTTATAGGCTAATCCCCTCTATTGCAATGCGAAATTATGAATACGTTACAATTAAGTAAATATGGAATAATGTGATCAACAATTTTCAACACTTATCAAAAATCTAAAACCTTTAAAAAACAAGTTTTTAGACAAAAATCTCCAGCAAAGTCACCATTGTGAGCGGACGACACGGAGTGGTGGGTCGAGAGCGTGCTGTGAATGAGAGGCGCAGTCCACCAGGATCTTTAAGTTGAAAATGAAAGGTACCGAGTCGGGGACTCAGAAAGTTAGCATTGAGAAAGCAAGAGCATTTTTAGGTTGGTCAAACCCGAATCCGCCATTTCTTAGTGTAGAGTCGCCACCTGTATTTACTCTTTCCAGGAATTAAAGTCATGTGAGGCTTGACATCTGGGGGACGGCCCAGTAAGACACAGAGATTCAGGTTCGGGATAAGTTGCTTATTTCTTATTGGATCACATTATATTCCATCTATAGAAAACGTATTTCTTAATTGTGCATATTCACACTTATGTCATTTTCGAGTTATAATGCATGATTCACATATAGTTAGAAAGCGATTAAACCATACATAAATCAATAATTAAATGGGGAAAACTAAAGATTAAAATTACAAAACCTTAAGGAATGTAACCGCCTGCCTAATCTATTAATTACATTTCCCAAAAAGAAATTAAAAATTGCGATCTTGAAGGAAATATAAAATCCTAATAATACATCTAGCATGCATCCATAATGGTTAGCACATGATATATAGTATAACATGAATATTTACATGTATGCTCGATTTAATTTCGGTGAGGCCTGTGTGGCCTGATTAAAAAAAACAACCATGATTGAAAATTCTTGTTTGGAAATAAAATGATACATTTTATTTACAAATATTTTGGTTGTTTTTATTAGTGAAAATGACCACATGGCAAAATGTGAGACCTGTTATCCGGGAATAATTTTTATTCTCTTCGTTGTGGTAATCTAACATGAATTTTCATAAATAGTAAAGAAGAAGAATAAATATTACATTGATATTTACATAATAGAATAAATCAAAATTATTCCTAGGTCATCATTTAGAATAAATTGAAACATCAAAAGAAACACGAGATAGAAGAAAAGAAGGATTAGAGATTTTAATATATAGATTTTCCTATGAAATAAGTATAGTAACGAAAATATGCAAGTTCAACAATGTTATTGCGTTCACTAAACTAATCTACCAGAATCGATCCTAGACACTCAGATGTTCAATGATTCACCATAGAGCAACACATGAAATGACTTTTCTAAATCTAGTGCAAACGAATCAAGACAATTATATAAACCTAGACAACAATATTACTATGCTTAGTACGGGTCGCTTTTACATAACCACATTTAGCAAGTTACCATTCCAAAAATATTGGCTCACTAAACAGCGTTAAAATCACAGATCCAGTGATTATACATAATCTCGTTAACCCTAAAACTACTCCTAAAGCTAACTCCAAACCATATAACTTGATTAATATAAAAGACTTAACACAAAATACTCATTATGACACATAGACATATAATAAACTTCGAAATAGAAAGTATAAGTAGAAAGCAAAGCAAAGTTGTAAGGTATGCAAGTGAAAGCTAAAGTTGATCAAACCGTATCCACTCTTTAATGGGAGTCATCAATTCCCACAATTCCTGCGTTTACTTTGAATTCCGTCTCAGTCCATACAGAATCTCCGCTAGGATGCTATTCTTTGTGAATATGAAACAAACGAATGTTGAAGAATGAAAACTTTTATTGATAAGTGATTTGCAAGTACACTTATACAACAATCGCTCAAATATGTAGAGAAATCTAGTGATCGAAACAAGGATTCGAATCACTTAAACATTTTCTCACTAACACTTATGAATATAGCGAAAACTAAATATTTTTTCTCTCTATCTACACACACACTATGCACTATACACCACCCAACACTCTCTGCACTCCATTCCATGAAATTAGTGAGGTTTGGATCTATATTTATAGAGTTCAAAGGGTTACGTCTATCCATACGAAGAGTTATGTCCATTGGTGAAATATTGTATCACTTCATTGTTATTTGTTGAGAATCTCTAATCTAATCCACAATGGATATTTAGATTAGGGATGTTAAAAGTGCGAGGACATAGTGGGAGCTATGTGGTGTGAGAACTGTTAATACATGTTACTATGAATAGTCTAAATATCCCTAGTCATAGTTTCATTGAGATTGGACATAAATGAAGTAGACAGACTAGCATGTGTAGGCTTACTCCTTAGATTAGATCCAAGCAACCGATCTAACGAGTTGAAGGTGGTACCCTGAGCTTACACATGAATGTATTCAGGTAATGCATTGGAGACGGCTATAAGATAGACACTCGAAAATAATTCTATCCATGTGTTGGTGTCATGTCTTATTACAGTAGCAGTACAAGTATCCACATACCTGAGATACTAGTTACCTTATGTAGTAGTTGCTATACTTTGGGTCATACTTATTCATACCCTGACGATCATGATGATATGGGCGATTAAGGGTATAGTGATGATAACATGTTGATAAGCTGAGTAATCAAGATGGGATCCATCGTTCTCGATATAGTGATATAATGGGAGATGTACCTTAGGGCTTCTTGTTGAATACACACACTCATAAACCTCTGATCAGAGTATAAGATTGATAGAACGGGTTTCTAGTCATTCTTGATACATTACGATAAGTGGTGTTCTTCGTGAACAAGTCTAATGCCAAGATAGCTATAGCTATTACATGAGCTGACACTTAATCCGAGATCAATAAACTAGATGGTACTTAACCTGATGGAAGGAGTGTATTGTATTGGTTACTATTATAGAACCAGATCAAGTTACAGGCACGTCACATTCCAAGTATCGGGGGATCATACGCCTTTGTTAGAAAGTCCATTTGATCATCTTGAGTTATCAGGTTCCATGTCGGTTTGGAATATTGAGCCTAAAGGTTCCTGAATTGGAAGCTAAGTTTAGGTTAACCTCTAACGGCTCTATATTTCGGGATCCTATGAGGTCACACACTTTGGGTCTTTACCGGACCAAGTAAAGAACCTATAGACTGGGTCTATGTTGAGAATATATAGATTATCGAATTTGTTGAAAGAATCAATAATTGGTTGAACTGGATTAATAATTAAAAGGAAATAAAGGAGAAAATAAGGAAAATTGCACAGAGTGGAGCAAGGGAATTTTTCCCATTACGAACATGGGTTGTTTAGATTGGTGCCTGTGAGGTTGGCCCATGAGTTAAAAGGCTCGCGGGCCTGTAGTGCGCGGAGTAATCCCACGTACACTAACGGTCCTGCTATGCGATGAAGAATTATTTAGAAGTCTCTTTCTATTTTGAATTGAGCCTTTTAGTTAATATTTTTGGTTGGCCTTCGAGCTATCTAGTAGTTTCTATCTACCAATGTGTTCTACCTCAATGGAGGTTTTGATTGGTGATGATTTATGTGGATCAATCGTAGAGGTTATCCTAGTTTGGAGGCTAATGCCAACAGCTTTCTACCGAAAGGCTCTGCTGGAACGCCGCATCCAAAAGAGAGAGAAACACGCATCAATTGGTAATGTTCTAAAATTAGATGCTATGTTTCTTTTATAAGTTTTATAAACCTATTGACATCTATGGGATGCTTAAACTTAGATTATATCAATTATGGCATGCTTAGGAGATCCTTTAGGGTTATTTTTAAGTTTTCAAATTCTGCTTTTCAATGTTGCATGTTCAATTATTATCTTGATTAACTAGTAGTGGTATCAGAGCCTATGTTATGCTATGCATGATTGATTATAACATGTTGAAATTGGTATTTTCTATGAATTGATTATAGTATGCTATGCATGACTTAGGTTTCAATTCTTGTTATAGAAAATCATGTGATAACTAGATTAAGGTTTTGCTCAAACATAGTCTATGTGATTATCATATAAATTAACAATGTTTTACCATATGTGTAAATTCTTTAATTGAGGATTATCTCGTACTTCACTCAATTAAAGAATGAAATCTTTAAATTATAGTTGTCCGTGGTACAATGAATCGAAGTACCCGTGGTTATTTTGGCAAGAATTTGACTTGGCTGCTCATTCACTTTAAGGGGGCCTTTTCTACCTGAAAATCTCCATCAGTATTAGGTTTAAGTGCACCCAAGGGACTTTTATGACTTAGTTGATTTCTATTATGGAAATTGGATTCCGCATATGGTTTTACAAATGTGGTTTAAGTTGTTACATTAAAACTTATAGATATAGGTGCAAAAACTTAAACATGGACCTTGTTTGTTTTTCATGCTATGTGGAGTCTAGGCATAATGGAATGATTATGATGTACTAGTCTTCACCATGTTCCCTTAGAGTTAATAATTCCAAATAGCCCAAAATCATTATTATCATAATCATATCCATCGTACAAGACCTAGACTAGGGCGACACCAGCGACACCAATAAAATCTCTACAATAATATTAAGGCTGTAGATTATGTTCTCGTCATAAGTTATGATACGAACCTTATTAACCGATGTAAGGACATGTACAACATGCTTTCCCTTGACATGTTTTTGGTCATGAGACTAGATAGGGCTAATGCCTTAACCAAAATATCATTAGAGCTAATGCTTGATAAGTGTGTACTTACACTTATTATCTTGATATTTTCAATCATAAAATGATATGGTTTAAAGTCATTTTATACTTCATATAAAAGATTTCACATGGTATGTAGTTGTTTTTTATGCAAGTGTAGAAACTAAGTGAATCTTGGGAGTGAAATGATCAAAGAGGGAATTCTATGCAAAAAAGAGTGAAAAGGGTGCAAAAAGATGCATGGAATGCAAGGAATTAGGATCAAAGTTGTCAAAGATTGGCAAAGTTGCAAAGAAGAACCATGAAGAAAAGCACATGTCACGATCATGATTCCTATTCGCGATTGGACAAATCAAGCCCACGACTATCTATCACGATCGTGACTTGTCATTCTTCAGAAATAGAAAGTTACCAACTTATATTCATGATTGTAACATATATGTCACGATCGCGACTTGTGACTATTTTGGATAACTCTTCTCAACTTCCAACCGCCAGATAAGAATGATCAACCGCCATCAACCGTCAAAAGAAAAGACAACTTTTGGGGATAATGAAGCCATGAAAAGGTGCCTGTCCATTGATGATAAGGATGAATTCTTACATCCAATCACATTGAAGATGATGCAACCCTTTCCCAATGGACACGAACTCTTCGTTTGGATAAACACAACCCTTTACACTCTACAAATAGGGTTAAATCCAACCATTTTTGTGAAGTGGAGGGATGTTAGCAGTGTGTAGATGGTGTAACGTGTATGACATAAATAGAGTGTGAAAGATATAGATTTCACTAAGTTCAAAGTGTCAGAGAGAAAAATATATAAGTGATTTGATTTTTTTATCACTAGATTTCTCCACAAATTCGAGCTATCGTTGTATGAGTGTAATTGCAAAAGCACTTATCAATAAAAATTTTTGTTCTTCAACATTCATTTGTTCAATATTCACAAGGAATAGCATCCTAACGGAGGTTCTATACAAGTCAAGAATGAATTCAAAGTAGACGTAGGAATTGCTAGAATTGACGACTCCCATTAAAAGAGTGGATACAGTTAGATCAACTTTAGATTTCACTTGCATACCTTACAACTTTACTTTGTTTTCTACTTATACTTTATAATTTGAAGTTTATGATATGTCTATGTGTTAGAACGAGTATTCCATCTTGATCACTGGATCTGTGATTATAATGCAGTTTAGTGAGCTAACATTTTTAGAGTGGTAACTTGCTAAATATGGCTATGTGAGAGCAACCTGTACTAAGCATAGTATTATTGTTATCTAGGTTCATATAAGTGTCATAATTAGTTAACACTAGATTTAGAAAAGTCATTTCATGTGTTTCTCTGCGATCAATTATAGGATATTTGGGCGTCTAGAATCAAGTTTGTTGAAGTTATCTTGTGTTTAAAATAACTTTGATTATTTTGCATATTTTCCTCTACTATACTTGTTCTTAGGGATTATCTATTATACTTTGCATCTTCTCTAATTTATTCATGCATCTATCTATTCATCATTTTACCATTCAAAACCTTCAAATCCTTATATTTTCTTTCATTCCGTAACTCTATTTGATATTTAGAACCGAATTCTTTCTCTATGGGATCGATATCTTTTAAAACTACATCGTAACTATATACTTGTAGTTATCATCCTTTTTCTATTTGATAAGCAATACTGACAACACTTATTCATGTTTAGAAATTTTACATTATCAGTAGAAAAGTGGCGAACAATGCTAGATTGGAGACACATTTGAAGATTCGTACAATTAGGTACGCAAGTTTTGAGAAAGAGAACTCAAATGGATTGACAATTGCATGGTATGAAAATGGATGGGTTTCAACCATAGTTATCTTGTTATTGCTTGACCTGCTATAGCAGGGGTCATGATAAGTGGTTATGGATGCTACCTAATAAGGAAAATTTGTAGGATTGAATTTTTCAAATTTAAATAGAAGGGGTTATTTGAATATTGATAAAATAGTAGGAATTATGTATTTAATTAAAGAGCTTATATTAAATGCATGTACATATACTAATGTCTAAACAAATTCTATCTTATATATAGGTTGAATATGAACATGAACACTAATATGCATCAGATTGACAACAAGTTTTACAAAGGAGACAATTTTCATGAGTGGTTCGAGTATGTGACAAGGTTCCTAAAGAGCCTTGGTTTGGATTATGTACTAAATAATCCATATCCCGAACTTCTCGAAGAAGACCCTTTCATTTATAAAATCGATAAGTACGTGAAGTATAAAAGGAATTTTGATTTCATAAAGAACTTCATGATCAACACTATGCTTCCAAGGTACAGGGATCTTTGCAAAAATATGGACTTGGAGTTTATGATTGTGCAGCTTGTGATGATAGATGAACCCGAAAAATTCATGCTATCTGCAAGTATAGGGCTGACACCTCAACTGTTATGTGTGCCATGATTATTTATAATAACTCTGAACAGTTAAGGAAAATGGGAGTTACTTATGATTAGGATGCCTAGAAATAGATTGTATTGAAAGATCTACCATATAAGTACGACAGTTTCAAAATAGATTTTTATGGCATAAGTGATTATTATAATTTTTCCGAGATGGTGGACCTGTTAAAACAATATGATATACAATTTAGAAACAAACTTGAGAATCAACTTGTTGTTGAGGAATGAAAGATAAGAAAGTCTAAGGCTATCAAGGTCAAGAGAAGACTCATGAAAAGTGCCAAAATGAAATGGGAATTAAGAGCTTAGATTTTTGAACAAGTGAAGAAGAAGCCAAGTGAGGCACCTACTCCAGGTATGTTCATGGTAAAGAGTTTCTCTATAGTTCCCTATGAGTTTACACAGTTATTGGGTTATGGTACTCATATTTGTACTTTTTGTGCAGGGGTTTCGGAATAGTAAAAGGCTAGCAAAGAGGGAAATGGACCTAAGAGTTTGAAATAGAGAATAGGTTGCTGCAACAGATGTAGGGATATATAGCCTTCATTTACCTAGTGGCCTAGTTTTAGTTTTGAACAATTGCTATTATATTCCTACTGTCACTAAGAATATTATTTATGTTCCACGTTTACCAATAGAGGTTTTGAGATTTTATTTTCTCATAATAATTGTTAAATTTGATGTTATAATGTTCTTTATGTTTGTGGAATATCTGTTGATGGCATTTATGTTCTAGATACTAAAACTAAAATTCTAAATATGAACATTGTTAAGAAATCAAGATTAGATAATGAGAAATCCTCATACTTATGACATTGTTGTCTAGGCTATATAAATGAGACTCTCTTAACTAAGTTACACAAATGTGGTGAGTTAGGCCCAATGGAATGGGAATCCTATGGGGTGTGCTGATAAGTGTATAATTACATTTATTATCATGATATTTCCAATCATAAAACAATATGGTTTAAAGTCATATTATACTTTATATAAAAGATTTCACATGGTATGTAGTTGTTTTTTATGCAAGTGCAGAAACTAGATGAATCTTGGGAGTGAAATGATCAAAGATGGACTTCTATGCAAAAAGAGTGAAAAAGTTGCAAAAAGATGCGTGGAATGCAGTGAATTGGCTTAGGATTGAAGTTCTCAAAGATCGGCAAAGTTGTAAAGAAGAACCACGAAGAAAAGCACATGTCACGATCGTGATTCTTGTTCATGATTGGACAAATCACGCTCATGAATATCTATCGCGATCGCGACTTGTCATTCTTCACAAACACAAAGTTACCAACTTATATTCACGATCGAGACTTGTGACAGTTTTGGATAACTCTTCTCAACTTCCAATCGCCAGATAAGAAAGATCAACTACCATCAACCGCCATCAAGTGTCAAATGAAAAGACACCTTTTGGGGATAATGAAGCCATGAAAAGGTGCCTATTCATTGATGATAAGGATGAATTCTTGCATCCAATCACATTGAAGATGATGCAACCCTTCACCAATGGACATGACTCTTCATTTGGATAAACGCAACCCTTCGCACTCTATAATGGTAGCAGTGTGTAGATGGTGTAACATGTATGACATAGATAGAGAGTGAAAGATATAGATTTCACTAAGTTCAAAGGTTTAGAGAGAAATATTTATAAGTGATTCGATTCTTGTTTTTATCACTAGATTTCTCAACAAATTCTAGCGATTGTTGTATGAGTGTAATTGCAAAGAACTTATCAATAAAAGTTTCAGTTCTTCAACATTCATTTGTTCAATAGTCACAAGGAATAGCATCCTAACAGAGGTTCTGTACGAGTTGAGACCGAATTCAAAGTAGACGCAGGAATTGCGGGAATGGATGACTCCCATTAAAAAAGTGGATATGGTTTAATCAACTTTAGCTTTCACTTGCATACCTTACAACTTTACTTTGTTTTCTACTTATACTTTCTAATTTGAAGTTTATGATATGTGTATGTATCATAACGAGTATTTCATCTTGCGTCATTTATATTAATCAAGTTATATGCTTTCAAGTTGACTTTAAGAGTGATTTCAGGGTTAACAAGATTGTGTATAAACACTGGATCTGTGATTATAACGTTGTTTAGTGAGCCAACATTTTTGGAGTAGTAACTTGCTAAAAATGGCTATTAGAGAGTGACTCGCACTGAGTATAGTATTATTGTTATCCAGGTTCTTATGAGTGTCATAATTAGTTTACCCTAGATTCAGAAAAGTAATTTCATGTGTTGCTCTATGGTGAATTATAGGATATTTAGAGTCTAGAACCAAGTTTGTTGAAGTTATCTAGTGTTTAAAACAACTTTGATTATTTTGCATATTTTACTCTACTATACTTGTTCTTAGGGGATATCTATATACTTTGCATCTTCTCTAATTTGTTCGTGCATCTATCTATTCATCAGTTTACCATTCAAAACCTTCAAATCAATATATTTTCTTTTGTTCCGTAACACTATATGATATTTAGAACCGACGTCCTTCCTTATGTGATCGATATCTTTTAAAACTACATCGCAACTATATACTTGCAGTTATCATCATTTTTATATTTGATAAGCAGTACTGACAACACCTGTTCATATTTAGAACTATTATATTATCAGTAGAAAAGTGGTGAACAAGTTTTTGGAGCCATTGCCAAGGAAGGCAAGTGCGTTCTAGAGATTAAATTGTCGAAGAACGGACAATTATATTTATATGTCAATTTATTTATTTATTTTTTTTGTTTTAAGTATTTATATTTTGTTATTAACATATTTATTTTCTTATTCATTGAGTTTTCTTTCTAGCATGTGCATGCCAAGTACGCATAGTTCAAGAGAAAGTTTAGTATCTTTCGAATCAGAAATAGAACAATTTGGTAGAAGAAGAAAATGGATAAATAAGAGACAAAGAAAAATGATGGCTGACGAAGAACAACCACCTATTGAATAGCCTCAACCAAGGTTCATGGATTATGTCATTCTGACTATAAATGGTAACAATCAGGGAATTGCTAGACCACCAATTAATGCAAATTAGTTTAAAATCAAGCCAACATTACTTCAAATGATCATCAATAATATGCAATACTATGGTCTACCCAATGAAAATCCGAATGCTCACATTGCAAACTTTCTTGAAGTCTGTGATACTATCAAAATGCCCAATGTTCCTGATGAAGTAGTTAAACTTCACTTATTTCCATTCATTCTCCATGCTAAAGTGAAAGTTTGGTTGAATTCATTACCCCCAAATTCAATCATCGCTTGGAATCAATTAGCCCAAGCTTTTCTGACTAGATACTTTCCTTTAGCCAAAACCACAAGACTCATTAAAGAAATCACTTCCTTTACTCAAAAGGATAGTGAATCCTTATACGAAGCCTGGGTAAGGAACTTCAGCCAATTTATCCTCGTCATGGTTTACCATAGAATGTGATCCTGCAAACTTTCTACAATGAAATAATTCATACAACAAGAGGAGCAATTGATGCTATGGCAACGAGATCTCTTATGAAGAAAACTAGTCAAGAAGCCTTTGATCTTTTGGAAGATATGGCTAGTAACAATAGTATGTAGCCAGTAGAGAGAGCATAAGCAAGTATTACTAATCATACTCATTTGCATGCTGCATCATCTTCTAGTTCAGTTAAAAAGGTCAATGAATTAGACCCTATTTCTGCTATGCAAGGGTAAATATCTGCATAATCTCATAAGATAGATAATATGCATATAAGTAAGAGTAACCCTTTGACATGTGAAAATTGTGGCCAAATAGGACATACTGCTTTTGAGTGTAACTTTAACCCATGTGTAGGGGAGCAATTAAGTTATGTTCAAAGTCAAGGGAATTCTTATGACATTAATGGAAATAATTATAGGAGTTCTAATAGGAAGTATGATGATAATCAACAAAAGAATTATCAGAGTAATGATAGAATAAGACAATTGGCAAGTAAGATAGACAAATTTCTAGAATGAGTTTGTAATAAGCAATTAGAGTCTGAAGAATGTTACAAGAAGTTAGAGAATAAGATGGATCAGATGTTTAAGAATCAATCATCTTCTATTTATAATCTGGAAATACAAGTTGGTAAATTAGCAAGTGCTATTCCATCTAGAGGAAAAGGCCATTTACCTAGTAACACAGAAGAAAATCCTAAAGAAAATCTACATGCTATAGCCCTTCGTAGTGGCAAATTACTAGATAAAATAGATCCTTTAGGTATGTTTGCTAATGATGTTGTTGAAGTACAGAATGATTATCTGATTAAATCCAATGACAAAGTAGGAGTGGATGAACAACTTAATTCCGGAAAGGTTAATCTCCCTCAACCACCATTTCCACAAAGAATGAAGAAGAAGAATGAGGATAATCAATTCATTGAGTTCATCAACAAACTCAAAAGGTCTAGAAATCAATCTTTCATTCATTGAAGCCATTACACAGATTCCTAAACTATAGTAAGTATATTAAAGAACTTTTATCACGTAAGCGTAGTTTAGAAGGAATATCCAAAATATGTTTAACTGAAGATTGTAGCAAAATAATAATTGCTACAATGCCCATTAAACTTAAAGATCCAGGAAGTTTCACAATACCGTGTAAACTTGGAAACATTTCTTTTATATAATGTTTATGTGATCTTGGGGCTAGTATAAATCTTATACCTTTATCGATATTCAAAGAGTTAAATCTTGATGATGAAGTTAAATGGATAAATATGGTCTTACAATTGGTCGACCAGTATATTAACATCCTTATGGCATAATAGAAGATGTGCTAGTTAAAGTGGATAAGTTTGTTTTTCAAACAGATTTTGTTGTGCTAGATTTTGCATAAGATGAAAAATGTCCTATAATCTTAGGAAGACCCTTTATGCATATAGGCAAAGCATTAATGGATGTGTCGGAAGGCAAAATTAAGTTAAGGATAGGTGATGAATATTATTGAATTTAACATAGATAAGGCTTATAAATGTTCAATGGATGAAGATATATGCATGAAAATTAACTTGATTCATGCTTGCATCCAAGAAGTTGTCAAGTAAGATTTCATCCATGAATATGAAGTCAAGGGGTTGGGAAACTCCATTGACACTTAAATCTCTTATGTTTTTTGAGATAT
>CATIWQ010253675.1:0-16141 GCA_949673415.1 Euphorbia schlechtendalii | reverse complement strand
ACATTTTTGGAGTGGTAACTTGCTAAATATGGCTATGTGAGAGCGACCCGTACTAAGCATAGTATTATTGTTGTCCAGGTTTTTATAAGTGTCATAATTCGTTTACCCTAGATTTAGAAAAGTCATTTCATGTGTTGCTCTGCAGTAAATTATAGGATATTTGGGCATCTAGAACCAAGTTTGTTGAAGTTATCTAGTGCATAATACATTCTTGATTATTTTGCATATTTTACTCCACTATACTTGTTCTTAGGAAATATCTATATGCTTTGTATCTTCTCTGATCAGTTCGTGCATCTGTCCATTCATTTGTCTACCATTTAAAACCTTCAACTTATTTTATTTTCTCTTGTTCCATAACTCTAGTTTATCCTTAGAACCGAATTCCTCCCCTATGGGATCGATATCTTTTAAAACTACATTGCCATTGTATACTTGCAGTTATCATCATTTTTCTATCTGATAAGCGGTACAAACAACACCTGTTTATATTTAGAACTTTTATATTATCAGTAGAAAAGTAGCGAACAGGCAACCCATGTGGGATGGGAATATTCCCATCCCACCTTGCTAATTGAGTGGAGCTTTTTGCTCCCCTTCCACTATAAATAATGGCCACCTCCTCTTTTACTCTCTTCAGCTCAGCCTTTCTTTCTGAGTTTTGACATCTTTTCTCGCAATTTTTTTGTGAGATCCTCCACTAGATTCTCTGCTTTCGTAAGAATTCTTTTGAAGGCTTATTCATATTTTGGAAAGAGCTTTCTAAGTTATATTTTCGAGTTTGTCTACGAGTAATCTAGCAGTCACTTGTTACCTAACGAGTTCTTCCTCTACGGGAGGTTTTGGTTGGTTAGGATTCGTGTGGATCAATCATAGAGGTAGTCCTTGTTTGGAAACTTGTGCTAACGCAATGTTGTCCAATTGTTCTAAGGGAGTACCGCTCCAAAGGGAAAGGCACGCCTCAATTGGTCGTGCTCTTAACTTAGATGCTATGTTTCTTTTATTAAGTTTTATAAACCTATTAGCATCTATAGAACGTTTCAACTTAGATTATATTAATCATGACATGCTTAGGAGTTCCTTTAGGGTTAATTTTAAGTTCTAAAATTCTGCCGTGAAAGTTCACATGTTCAATTACTGCCTTAATAACCAACAATAAGTTGAGTGATGTCATTGGACAAAAACATCCTTTGCAGCCTTGGTTTTAGTGAAAAATACCTCATCACCTTAGCTAGAATATGTAGAATCAATCATTCGGTTTCATTGATAACAACACCAATATTTTTTACCACTTTCCACCTAGATAATCCATATATTTGCAAACTTCCTCACTTTAGTTGACACCCCAATACAACAAGCAATCATTAGGACATGTATCTATCTTTTCGCAGTCAAGACCTAAATCCTTGATTATATCTTCGCAAAATTAAAAGATTTGGTATGTTGCATGGGGGGAAAGCGAGCTTCAAAAAATCCATAATCATGGTGAAGCAAGTTTCAGTCATTCCGTATTCACACTTGATGTGGTACATCTTGACAATAAAACTCAGAGTAGAAACATTGACGCAACGGGGATATAAAGATTATTTTTCCTCTTCAACAAGCCGATAAATTTTCGTGCATCTGCATTAGCTCCTTTATATAGCCCTTCATTCTGCCCGTCACAGTTGATAGCATCTCGATAAGTGGCCCGCAACATCATTTTTAAGTCATCTCCACAGCGTTGACATGTCACACTCGTTTGAATTTATCTCCTTAACTATTATTGAAATATCGTTGATGAATTGAACATAAGTTAGAGAAGGTTCATCGCAAATGAGATTATCCCAGATCACATCACGCCAATGCCATTTTTGAATACTATAGTGTTTGCAAGGACACCTCATTTGGGTTCCTTTGACAAAAGTTGCAAATGCATTTTCCAAAAAATGCATTAATTTCGGTGATATATTAATCACTAGAACGTGGACATTGAATCCGTTTTTTCCCTTCACTAGCCATTCCTATATCTTCAAGAATGATGCTATCTTAGAGTCTACCTATACATCACATATTATTTATCTACTGTATTACTAAATAACATATATTATGTATATCCTTATTAAGTACATAAAAAAACAAGAGTAATCACTATACTAAACAGACCTGCAATTTACTTGAAATTTTGAAATAGAAAAATAGCAAGAGTAATCACTATATGCAACATTCAAAAGTGAAGCAAGTTCCAGTTCAAATTCAGATGGAAGTTATAGTTAGATCAAGCAAGAAGAAATTGGGTTTCAAGGTTATAATAATAACAGTAATGGGTTTGAAGACAATCAGAAGTTCATGCTCAGCTATGGAAATGGGTTAATGAATTTGAACCAATTGGGATCGGGAGGAGGAACAGAATCTCCGTTGGATTATGATCTTGAAGATGTTAAGCAACTGATTAGTGGAAGTGGTAATAACAACAACAACATTGAATTTGATGGTAGATGAAAACAAGACACAAGAGAAACTCATGTACTATAATTATTACTGATTATCAAATTTGACTCTCTAGAAGTAAGTAAATATCAAGCAAGATTTGATGGGGTAAGGTTGAATTCAAGAAAGAAATGAAGACTTTATCATTATTATCATTAATTATTTTTATTATGACTTTGAGTTTAATGGGGTTTTATGTGGTTTTTTTGTTAGTCTGATTAGATTATGTTTTAAAAAGCATTTCTTCTCTTCACAATACATTGGTTTGTATAAATTTAAAAACTCCTAATGTGCATTTGTTTTTGGGAAATTGATCATAGATAATGACAGTGAATCAAATAGAGCACTGAATTTATCTAATGCAACACCAAAATTAAAGAATGCGGCTAAAATAAAATTGAAGAATCCAACACCAAAAGTAATCAAATATACTTATAAAGCAGTGAATTTTGATAATCAAATACAACAACAAATAGCATGTGTATAAAACTAAAGAATTCATCACCAAAATTAATAACAGAAAGTTTGTTAAGAACAAACTAGGAACAGACCAAGTATTAAATAATCAATACATACTTCTAACTTTGAGAAAATTAATAACTGAAAAAAGAAACCAAGCATCAATGAAGTAGTGAATACCTTACAAGCCAAGTAGAAACGAAACCCAGAAACTCTTCTTCACCGTTCTAGTTTCTGTGGCCAAATGAGTGAACCCTAAGTTATCAAACAAGATGCAGTTCATTTTTAGTATATATTAGCGCATGTGAAAGCATTGAACGAAACGTCAATGACAAATACACATGGATTTGGAGAAAACTTACCCGATATTTTGTAATCCACCAGCAGCCTAGGTATCGATAAATTGAGAAGAAAAATGCTACAGATTTTCACAAAAGATACGAAATCACCAACTTAGGGGATTATAGGTTTCATTTTTGGAAATGATTTATCAAAATTGGATGAATGAATGATGAACTTAGAAGGGATTTAGGTATTTTTTTCAGAGAAACCACAAACTGAGGGAGAGGAGAGGAGAGAGAAATTATGATTTATATGTTTTTTTATTGAATTTTTTATTTTTTAATTAATTTTTTCTATCAATTAACTATCGGGAGATTTCCCGCCGTTAATTTTCCACTATTCACTGTGTTTTCACAATGGTTAGACTGAAAGTGTTACAATGATAGTATATTTGATTAACAAACATATCTATTGCAACACTTTTGGAACACTTTTTATGATGTGTTTCGAAAAATCCTATTTTCTTTAAAAATCGCAACACTTCAATGCAACACCTGTCATTCTGGTTGTGACAGGCCATCTATTACGTATTGAAGGGAGACTCCAAATCTGGATAAACAAGGATTCCAAAATCGATCATGTCTTGATAATGTTCACACCGATCTAAACACTCAACAGTATTATGGCCTAACTAATTGTGATACATACAAACAGCATGAGTAAACCGACTTGGATGTCCATTGTTTGGTAGTAGTGGTTCAACATACCCTTGAATAAAAAGACGTCTATATTCCAAACTGTAAAAACATCCATGGTCAGTGTAGCATCTGCCAAAAGGACATGAGAGGGAAGCTTGCCTTCCGATGCGACAAGGCAAATATTATTGCTGTGGTCTATACAAGCTCATTACACGCATAAATTCTGCATATAGACGCTTAAGTAGATAGGTTTTCTCGGGAACACGACGCATAACGTAGGGAATCCTTCCTATTAAATACAGATAAAAAAACAGGGCCAGGTCCTGGGATAATGGGGCCATTCTGCAATGCGATCTGATGACCATTTTGATGGAAGATTTGACCACTTTGATGAGTTATGTGGCCACTTTGTCGGAGTAGTGGACCATTTTGGCGCATGGTGCCGTGTTGACGCATATTGGAACTATTTTGACTAACATCTGGAGCATGAAAAATCACAGAAATTATTGTTGTTAGCCATGGCATAAAAGCCAAGAACAACATAAAATGTAAAAAGGATGAGCCCCTCTTTATAATAAGCGAAAATTAAGTTGGTGGAAAAATTACAAACTTATCCTTTTATTTTGACATAAAATAAATACAAAACAAAACAAAAATTGGCTTGAGTTAAAAATATATGTTACGAGGATGTTACATATATTATATTGATGTCCACTCATGACTAGTTAATTTCCTCCATAGATTATATGTAACTCAAGTCTTTATATTTCTATGTATTTACCTATAAATGTAGGTTTGTTGTACACCTTACAAAATAGAGATGAATGAGAAAAATTACATAATACTTTTTCTTTATAATTTTATTCTTTATTTGTTCATGGAATGTATATATTCTTGTTTATTGAATCATATTATTTCTAACAAGTTATCAGCACAAATTATTTTTCGATCAATACAAACAAGAATATCATTCAATTAATTTGATAAATATTGTGGTGATGGGCATTATGAGATTCATGGTTTGATCAATGAGGAAGTTTTTCTATTCTATTTTCAGTTTTTATTATTATTATTTTATAAATGTAGATCTAATTTTCTACTTTTTATTGGAATATTGGTATTGATAGAATTGATGCACATGAGGAATGGTATTGTAGATCTTTGAAATAATTTAAGGAAATATATTACAATATACTAGCAATTTTCACCTGAAGTGAAAGAATAATTTGATGTATAATTTCACCTGAAGTGGAATTGTAAAATTTATTAATAATTTTTCACCCGAAGTGAAAAAGTAAAACCGATGAACAACCACAAGGGAAAAATCATGTTGACGGTAATAATAACTACTAAAAGTACTCACAAGAAATGAGCTTTTACTGGTATTGATTGACATCAATGATAATGAAACAAATTTAAATATGGTAAATATGTCAGATTTTATCCTCTAAAAATGAGTGAAAAATGTTATCACGATATCAAATTATGCAAAAAACAGATGAAGGTTCTGGAAGATTCAAAATTAATTTACCAAGGGGAGAGAAAGTTAAATTGCCTGGAATAGTCAATATTAATGAACCAAATGGGACAAAGATCATTACAAATAATGCATTATTTTACTCAAAGTCTCAAAAAATTTAATTGAATCCTATAGAATATTCACAAAAACGAACATTATATTGCAAATGCAAATGAAGGCATTAAAGAATGTCAATATTATAAACATATTTCAGGTCAAATTTGTAAACTAGAAGTTTATAGATTTTAATTTGGCACAATCGACTAGTTATTCTAGTTCGATAATAATGGGAGAGATCGTAAAATTCTACATGGGCATCTATTAGAGAACAAAAGTTTCGTAATGTTGCTTGTTCGCAAGAAAAACTTATCATAAAACATTTCGAAAGTAAGGTTGAAACTAAATTTTCTATCATTTTCAAAAAAATATAATGTGATATGTGTGGACCAATTCATCGACAATATAAACAATATAGTTAATAATATAAGTATTCTTCATGAAGAAGCACAATAACTTGAAGTTGATATTTTAACTAAATGATCACATTTGTGTTTTTTATCAACTAGGATTAAAGTTATGTAATATGTTTATACTAAAATAATATGGTAGAATCATGTGTGAGCACAAGTTTCTTGGTCCCTCTCTTGAAACAGTGATGAAATAAAGATTATTATTTATCAGTGTTTTAAAAATAGTTAGGCGCTTGTCGGGCGGTCAAAGATTAATCGAGGCCTGGGCGGGGATTAATAAGGGCCTAGGAAGATTTAGACGCTAGTCGGTAAGGTTTAAGAGTTAGGCGTAGTAGGGTGGCAACCCTCAAAATAGTGCCTAGCGGGGCTTAGGAGGACCTAGGCGGGGATTTTTAAAATAGTGTTATTTATATACTTGCTCTTCAGACTTTTGTAGATCCATAATCGGGGCTAAGATGGAGTCGAAAGAAGTTCTACTGGCCTTTCAAACATATATTACATGTTAAAATTATTTATTTAAGTGTTAGATAATTTTATTTCATAGGTTTAGTTCACCTCTTTCATATTTTGGAGTAAAACAAGTGTTTTTATCGTTAAAAGTCTTGTTTAATTCTTTTTAAATGAATAAATAAAAAATATTTAAAAATATTAAAAGTTAAATTTTATATGTTAGAAAAAATAAAAAATATTTAAAAAGTTGAAAAAATTGATTTCTAGAGTTTTTCGGGGAACCCGCCTTAGGGGTCACCTGAATTCTGGTGCCCCTTTTGACAGTCTGACTAGGCCACGCCGGTCTAACTAGACCGGCGACGGTCCTCTTGATTAGACCGGTGCCTGTTCAGTCAAGAGGGCACCAAGTAATAACTCGGATTTCCCCTTTTTTTTACCCTTTTTAGTGGTTTTTCCCACTTTTCTCTTACTTTTTAACTGATCTAAAGAGGTATTAATAGCTTCACACTTTGAGGAGAGAGGGGAAACAACCTATTTCAACCACTTTTTGGATATTAGTGAGATTAGAGAGAAAAAAATAAAGCTTAGTGAACAAGTTCTTGAAAAAATGGGAAAAATCTTCCTTCAAGTCATTTTTTCTTCATTTTCTTGAATTCGTCTTGAGTTAAGTTCATATTATATTTTGTAGATCTCTTCATTATATTTCTTAGAAACTAAAAATAACAATAAATCATCATCTCTAGCATTGTTTCTTCATTAATCTTAGAATTTTTATAACAAATCAACCAAATAAACAAAAAAGGATTAGGGGGACTATTTCCTTGTCAAATCTTGCTCCAAAATCGTTGGGAACACATTGAAGGAGTAAGCTTCTGAGTTTTTAGAGACTTATTGGCTTGATTGTGTGTTTATTTTGAGTGTTTGGGTAATTTGGGAGTGAAAAATGGCTTAGTAATCCGTCGCCCCTCTAACTCTAGTTAGACCGATGTGAGCAAACGACACGGATGCGATGGGCTGAGAGCACGCTAGGTGATAAGCGTGGTCCACAAGAATCATTTTTGTGAAAATAAGATATTGGATAAGGGACCCAAAATGTTGAAAAGAGAAAATAAAATCAATATAGATCGTCAAAACCTCGAAATCATTGTCTTGTAGTTTTAGAGTTGCCACCCATATAAGCTCTTCCAGGAATTAAAGTCATGTGAGGCTTAACTTCTGGGGGATGGCTCACTAAGGCATAGAGATTTGGGTTCGAGATAAGTTCCTTACTTTTTATTGGATCACATTAAATTACATCTACAGAAAATCGTGTTTCTTAATTATCACTACGCCATAGATGGCCTGTTGCAACTAGAATGGCTAGTGTTGCATTGAAGTGTTGTGATTTTTAAAGAATTTAAGGATTTTTTGAAACACATTATATAAAGTGTTCTAAAAGTGTTGCAATAGATATGTTTGTTGATCAAATACACTTTCATCGCAACACTCTCAATCTAACCGTTGCGAAAAACACTATGAACAGTGAAAAGTTAATGAGCGGGAATTCTCCCACTTGTTAATTCACAGGAAAAAATTAAAAAAAACTAAAAATAAAAAATTCGGTAAAAAATAATATAAATCACAGATTTTCTCGTTGTTGTAATAAACTATCTATGGCTTAGTGAGTAAAAAAATATATTAATCATATATGCATATTCTAGTTTAAGTCATTTTTGTATTAATAGTATGATTTAATGGGCAAATGGAAAGTAGTAAACTCATACATAAAGTGGAAAATAAATGCGGGAAAATAAAACAATTAATTACAAAACCACGGGAGAGGCAACCACTCGCCTAATATATAAATTACATTCCTTAAAAAATGCAATACCCGAAGGCAAATAAAATCCTAGGGTTACATATAGCCTAATCTACCTGCATCCACAATGGTTAGCACAAGGGATATAGCACAGCATATTTACACGTATGTTCGATTTGATATTGAGGAGGCCCGTGCTGCCTAATTTAGAACACCAGAGATTAAAAGAATCTTATTTTAAGAGAAATGGTCCATTTTATATACAAATATGTTGCTCATTTTTATTTAGTGAAAATGATCATATGACAAAAATGTGAGGTCTGTTATCCGGGAATAATTTTTAATTCCCTTCATGAGGGTAATCTAACATTTTGTATTGAAGGATCTCCACAATTGAATAAATAAATTATTTAAAAGAATAAATGAATGAATAAAAGAAATGTAATAAATCCTTGGTCGACATTTTGAAAAGAAGAAAATAAAAAAATCACAGATAAAAAGCAGCTCTAGGAACTCAGAGGCTTACTCTTTCAGCGTAAATCCACTTCGACGAATCCAATGGATCTCCGGCAACGTTTCTCGTTCGTTTTGATTTGTTACTTGTGAAAGAATTTGATTCAGAACCCAAATTGGATTTCAGCTTGAAAATATCTAAAGAAAATTAAAAGAAAAATTTTGTGTCGTTGTTAGAATAGAAGCCGTGCTATTTCATACTTATATTTGGTGGAAAAATATGGTCCTGGTGTACTTAAAATTACCCTTATTTATAGGGGAATTAAGTCTGGTTGAGTCTATCGGTGAATTGATGAGTCTGCCGGAGGACTCGGCTGTTCGTCGGCAAAGTCCATCGGTGAACCCAGTAGTTTGCCGGCGGAATCTATCGGGACTTTAAAAATGTATATACATTTTATTAATTAATTAAAATTTTTTATGTATTTAAATAATGTATTCCAAACCCTTTAAAATTTATTTAGGTCCTTAAAATATTTATTTAAGCGTTTAAGTATTTACTTAAGGCTTTTAAATATATTTTTTATGGTTTTGAATATTTATTTAAGGCCCGGAATATTATTTAGTGACGAGAAGAGCTCCCACTTAAAGATCACTAGATAATCGAAATTTGTGGGATTCAAGGATTAAATCTCGAAAAACCATCATCATTGAACGCGTGAGTGGTTACAAAATCCCATGCTCACAACTGCCCCTCGTGGGATCACTAGTGGTTATAGCTAGTATTATCACATGAAATGGAGCGGATGGATTGAGACAATACTTGACTGGTGCGGCTGTCAACTTTTATCTTCGATTGATAGTGATTGATTCTGCTTGTCGGAGATTCAACCATTTCTTTTTACCACATGCTTTTGATAGGCAACTATTTATTTCTTCGGTTGCGATCATTATGTGCCCCTTGTGAGTTCACCTTCGGTTGATGTTGTTTGTTGGAACTACTGGGGTAGGGTGCCTGAATATGTTTTAAAGGCGATGCCGCAAAAGAGATAATTGTTTCTTTCTTTGGTTATATTTTGATAAGATGTCAACTTATTTCCTATGACAAATTAGAGAAAAATATAATGTAAATATATTTTGAGGTGTATGTTCTAATTTTTTGATTGAGTTTATGCGAAGCAAAAATTTTTACCACTTCAATCAAAAATTAAAACATGATAAAATAATAAAATTGATAGGTTTTAAAAAAATTCGAGGACGACCCATAGATCGCTTCGTTATGTTAGGAGGCTCTTATCGGAGAATAGAAAAAGACGTGGGATCCGCGCACTTTTCTAATAAATAAATCAATTCTCTTCTTTCTTTCTTACTTTATCATTTTCACTTTCTCTCTATCTCTCTACGTTCTCTCTTTTTCTCCATTCTATCTAGAAAGATGATGTCCAAGATTAAGGGAAAGGCCCTCTCAAGTGCGGAGAGGCTCGATTATCGACCGACTGACATACCGAACATATTTTCTTGAAATATCGACCTTGCTTACGATTTGAGGGAGACTAACACGATCCTTGATTTGACGCCTACCACCCCCATAAAGACGTTAGATCTGGAGATTCCATACCAGATTCACTCGGGTCCATGTATTTTTTAAACTCGGCCTTTACTGTTTATTTACTCGATTTATGCATTATTTTAGCTCATTAAAAATAAAAACTGAACCAATACTTGATTCATATCTTGAAACTAGGTCTAGATTCAAAAAAAATAAAAATTTTGAATGTTGAAATCAGAAAAAAAGATTAAAAGTCCGTCAAAAAAGATTTCTAGCAGACAAGCTTCGTCGGCGAAGCCTCAGATTGGCCCGTGAAGTAGCAACCACCTCCCCGGCAAAGCTAACGAAGCACTAGTTTAGCCAACAAAGTCTTCGCTGACCGAGTCAGCAAAGTACCAGCTTCGCTAGCCAAGCCAATGAAGTGTTGGCTTTGCTGGCTTCGCTGACTTAGCCAACGAAGTCTTCGTTGGCTTTGCTAGTGATGTGGCTTTATGTTTTCCCCTCAGCAGGGTCTTGAGTGATTTTTAAACCAAACTTCAGATTTTTAGGTACAATGAAAAAGTTCCGAATATATTTCCTATAATTGAAAAAATTATCGAGGGTATTTTTGGTGACCTAGAGAAATTTTTTTTGAAATCTTCACAAATTTTTATTTTACATAAAAAAACTTAGAGATAAAATTTATAATGGAAAAAAAATTTCAAGGTAGGTTGAATTAATTTTTGGTTCGGTTTTGTCCTTTGCCGCATTTTTCAACATGTTGCTGACCCTGTAATGTTCTTTTGCAATCCCCCATCATTTGTCCTTGCTGGCGGACTCTTTGTTATCCATGGGTGGTGGCTGCATGCTGTAACGTAGCCGAAGCTGGCATAGGCCATCATGGCCACTAGTTTTAGCGATATAGCTCGATCGTTGCAACCGACATGACTTTCACAAACGACATTGGTTGCGTTGGCCGAGAAATGGTGCGACATGTCTCAAACATTTATTTTTTCCATAGGGGAGGTCACCATTATTCCCTTAGATTTTGTAGCAATCACCGGTCTTCCTTGATTCGGGATTGTGATTCATTTTGATGATTACATGGAGCGATTTTCTACGAGTCTTGTTGTTCGCGGATGAGTAATGGAGTTGTTCGACATTGAGCCCACAGCTAGAGCGCTAGCCTATCATGAGTAGGTTGATCATTGGACAAGACAATCGCTCATTTCCTACTATGTTCATTCCTTCGTGATCACATTATTTAGTGTGGCCTTTTTCCCTATCACGAACAATGAGATCAACTATGGGTTGATCCTTCTCATGGATGACATTGACAGAATCAATGGCCTTAATTGACCTTGAGCGATATTGGCTCAGGTGTACTTCGGTCTTGATGTGGTTGTGAGGACCCACCAAAAGGCGTTGCGGTATTTCCATCTGATTCTTCAGGTAATACAGTTCGCTTTTCATCAAAATATATTTGTTTTTTCTACTTTTATTGACTGACCCTATTCTTGTGTTTGATTGTACAATCATGGGCTTTCGAGTATAGATTTTGTTCTTCTTTGGGATTCTTCATTGTTCCTGTGGGATCTTCTTGCCTTGCCCAAATTCGCATGACCTTTGAGGGAGGAGTCTTTTCCTTTGAGGGGTATCGCGAGTGTCTCTTCCACTTGACTCAAGCAGGTGATTGTTCTTGCTTTATTTTGAGAAAGTTACGTTCACCCCTTTTGAAAATTGTTCTAACTTGATTTGATCATGTTTTCAGGATAACCATGATCCTTGGTCTAAACTTCCCAACTACCAAATGGTGGAGAAGATTCAGAAGGAGGTTGACTAGAACCACTTCATTTTGGAGAGCCCCAAGACACAAGAGTGGTACCTTGGTGAGCACATTCAATATTCGTGATAAGTGTATAATTACACTTATTATCATGATATTTTTACTTATAAAATGATATGGTTTAAAGTCATTTTATACTTCATATAAAAGATTTCATGTGGTATGTAGTTATTTTTTATGCAAGTGCAGAAACTAGGTGAATCTTGGGAGTAAAATGATCAAAGATTGAATCCTATGTAAAAAGAGTGAAAAAGGTGCAAAAAGATGCGTGAAACACAAGGAATTGGCTTAGGATCGAAGTTGTCAAAGATTAGTAAAGTTACAAAGAAGAATAATGAAGAAAAGAACATGCCATGATCCTGACACCCATTCACGGTGGTGACTTGTCATCCTTCACAAACAAAAAGTTACCAACTATTTTTCACAATCGGGACATGTATATTGTGCTCATGACTTGTGACGGTTTTTGGTCAACTCTTCTCAACTTTCAACCACAGGATAAAAATGATCAACCGCCATCAATTGTTAAATGAAAAGACTCCTTTTGGAAGCAATACAATCAGGAAAAGGTGCCTTTCCATTGAAGATAAGGATGAAACCTTGCATCCAATCACATTGAAGTGATGCAACTCTTCGCCAATGGATATGACTCTTCATTTGATTAGACGCAACCCTTCACACTATATAAATAGAGTCCCAAACCAACCAATTTCGTGGCATATGGTAGTGTAGATATAGAGAGCATATGATACATGATAGAGAGTGAAGGATATAGATTTTGCTAAGTTCAAAGTGTTAGAGAGAAAAATGTATAAGTGATTCGATTCTTGTTTTAATCACTAGATTTCTCCATATATTCAAGCAATTGTTGTATGAGTGTAATTGTAAAGAACTTATCAATAAAAGTTTCTTCTCTTCAACATTCATTTATTCGATATTCACAAAGAATAGCATCCTAACAGAGATTTTGTACGAGTCGAGACTGAATTCAAAGTAGACGTAGGAATTGCGGGAGTTGACGACTCCCGTTAAAGAGTGGATATGGTTTGATCAACTTTAGCTTTCACTTCCATACCTTACAAATTTACTTTCTTTTCTATTTATACTTTCTAATTCGAAGTTTATGATATGTCTATGTGTCATAACGAGTATTTCGTCTTGCATCACTCATATTAATAAAGTTATATGCTTTTAAGTTGACTTTAAGAGTAGTTTTAGGGTTAACAAGATTGTGTATAATCACTAGATCTATGATTATAATTGTTTAGTGAGCCAACGTTTTTGGAGTGGTAACTTGCTAAATATGGCTACGTAAGAGCGACCCGTACTAAGCATAGTATTATTTTTGTCCAAGTTTTTATAAGTATCATAATTCGTTTACCCTAGATTTAGAAAAGTCATTTCATGTGTTTCTCTACAGTGAATTATAGGATATTTGGACGTCTAGAACCGAGTTTGTTGAAATTATCTAGTGTATAAAACATTAATGAATATTTTGCATATTTTGCTTCACTATACTTGCTCTTGGGGAATGTATATATATGCTTTCCATCTAATCTATTCATGCATCTGTCCATTCGTCTATCTACCATTCAAAACCTTCAACTTATTTTATTTTCTCTTGTTCCGTAACTCTAGTTGATCCTTAGAACCGAATTCCTTCCCTATGGGATCGATATCTTTTAAAACTACATCGCAACTGTATACTTGCAGTTATCTTTATTTTTCTATTTGATAAGTGGTACTGACAAAAACTATTCATATTTAGAACTTTTATATTATCAAAAGAAAAGTGGCAAACAAGTTTTTAGCGCCGTTGCCGGGGATAATTCTTTTGGAACGAGTATAGCTAAAATCTTGAGAATAATTGGTGCTAGTGGCTAATAGGTACATCCCTCCTGTGCCTTCTACCGGACTATTCTAGGTGCGCTTGGTGATTACCTGGCTAGAAGATAGGTAGTTATACTTTGAGGAGCATGGTGTGCGATTCTCCGATCAAAGTGGATATTACGAGGCCTTCATTTGGGACAGGATGATTTCACTGAATCTTTCGGTCCAAGCTAGTGTCGACCACTCCTACGTGTAGCAAGGCATAAATAGTGTTGATTAGGGAATAGAAGGCCATGTTAGTGGCATGAGTGGTGTCAGGATAGGTTGTTAGGTATGGGAGTCTTACTAGACTAACCATTTCTTCCCTTTTTATCAATCTTGTTTCCGAATTGTTAGTCTTATAGATAGCTTGAAAACAACTGTAGGGGGGTTAATACGAATCTTGGTTACTTTTAAAGGTTTACGAAATTCTGTTTCGCCAAGTTGAGTTTTTATATGTGTGCTGAGTTACAATGTAAAAAAAGAATAAACTACTTAGCTTTGCTGGCACAGTTTATCTACAATCTGTTGCTGAGTGCTCAACTAACCAAGGATTGGTTTTTGAAGTAAAAAAAATAATAGAGAGAGATGATGAATGAAGTAAAAGCTAAGAGCGTATGTTTAGAACTTTAACACCTGAATTTTTATCCTGGTTCGGCTCCGAGCCTACCTCTAATCCCCGGATACCTTTTCTAAGCTTTAATCCACTAGTGTTCATTCCTTACTTAGGCAAAGCAGCCTTTACAGTGGGTAGACACAATTTTACAGAAAGTACCTTCCTTCCTAACTACCACTAGGCTCAGTTTGGGTACCCTTCCCAAACTGACACTCAAATTTGAATGAAAAGATTGCGAACTGAATTCAACTTATAGAAATGTTGAATCCGTACAATGTTAAATCTAAGTAATTCTCTCTATTACAAACAGATTTGGAATGGATGTTTGCTGATTGCTGGAGTTTGAAATTTCTTAAAGGTAGGAGTAATTTCGCAGAGTTTAAGCTCTATAAGAAATTTGAGGTGATTCACCAAGTTTGAATGTCTACTTCAATCTTCTATTTACAGTTGAAGCTCTGGGAGGTAGCCGTTGTAAACTTTTTGAGGTCATTGATCTTCAATTTCTTTTCTCTTCATATCTTTGGAATCTTCCCATTGGAGACAGCTTCTAGGATGTTTAGAGATAGAAATATGAACGTTGAGGTGTGATAAGTGTGTAATTACGCTTATTATCACATTAATTTTATACATTAAACATTGTAGTTTTAGTCATTTTTATACTTCATATAAAAGATTTCACATGGTATGTAGTTGTTTTTTATGCAAATGCAGATACTAGGTAAATCTTGGGAGTAAAATGATCTAAAGTGGAATTCTATGAAAAAAAGAGTAAAAAAGGTGCAAAAAGATGCGTGGAACTTGAAGATTTGGCTTAGGATCGAAGCTGTCAAAGATCAGTGAAGTTACAAGAAGAATTCTGAGTAAAACCCAATTCACGGTCGCGACAATCGTTCACGGTCGCAACTTGTTTACTTCAGAAATAGAAGATTGCCAATCAAAGATTCATGATCGTGACATGAATATCGTAGTCGTGACATAGACGCTTTTCTGGTATTATCTTTTTAACTAACAACTGCCAGATAAGCATGATCAACCGCCATCAATCGCCATCAACTACCAACGAACAGACACATATCAAGAGTCAACCAATCATGAAAAGGATTGTGGATTATATCAAAGCTTCTCAACCAATCACAATGAAGAGATGCAATCTTTCACCAATGGACACAACCCTTCGTTTGGATAGACGCAACCCTTTGAACTCTATAAATAGGGCTCCAAACCTCACAAATTTCATGGCACATGGTGCAGAGAGACAGAGGAAAATATTAGAGTGAAATTAGAGAGAAATATAGTGTGTATAAATAAAGAGTTCACTACGTTCTTAAGTGTTGGCGAGAAAATGTTTAAGTGATTCGAATCCTTGTTTCGATCACTAGATTTCTCCATATTCTCAAGCGATTGTTGTATATGTGTGCTTGCAAATCACTTATCAATAAAAGTTTTCATTCTCCAATATTCATTTGTTCGATTTTTGCAAGGAATAGCATCCTAGCAGAGGTTCTGTATGGGCCGAGACCGAATTCAAAGCAGACACAGGAATTGCGAGAATTGACGACTCCCATTAAAGAGTGGATACAGTTTTATCAACTTTAGCTTTCACTTGCATACCTTACAACTTTGCTTTGCTTTCTACTTATACTTTCTATTTCGAAGTTTATGATATGTCTATGTGTCATAATGCATA